>ML789461.1:454564-477161 GCA_009831015.1 Picea engelmannii
AGTTAAGTCAGGGGTTACTCCTCATAGGAGTGTTTCATACGAGATTTATGCGCGACTGGTGCGACTGGTGCATGAGCCCAGTCAGGCCGAGTGTTGTAACCATGCTCTGATACCACTTTGTAACACACCCACTATCATAATTTTTAAAAACTCTGGGTTAATCTCCCTTAAATGAGAAATCTCCAGAAACCGACATTTGTGAAGTGCCAACCCCTGGTTAAATATTGGGATTCGGTGTTTCGAAGGTTATGGTGTCGAGGGTCCCTGTCCTCTCGAGACCCCGATCATCGACGGAACGAATTTACGATGTGCCCCTTTGTTGCCTCAACCCTGCTTGGCTAAGCCTTTGGTTCATACGACTGGTTCCTATATGACCATACGACAACTTCTCCCGATCAAAATTCCCGATCCTCCGATTCTATATGTGTTCCTAGCGTGATGGCTTTCCGGGCTAAGTCCTGGTCCATATGACCACAACGTTCACAAGACCACAGTCCTAATTCTTGTCGGGGCTTGGCGCCTTTCAATGTCATGGCACACAAGTCCTCTGGACTCTCGACGCGCCTTTACACTGGCTAGCCCCCTTGGCTATACCATGGTCCATGTGACCACTTATCATATGACTGCAGCCGTATAGCCTTCCATCAGGGTTTTATCATTTGCGATGACACAAAACACATATATCTGGGACTCGCGATATCCCGATTCCCGATTCTCTCCGGATGCTCGACACGCGTCCCTTGAATCAACGACTTATGATGGTATCAGGATTTTTCATATCGCGGTTTTGTAATGCAAGGGTTTCATGTCCTTGAAATCCCCGATACGTCGATTCCCGATTTGCCGAACTCCGACTTTCTGGGATCTCTCGCCACGCGTCCTCGTTGATGGACGGTGTGGATCCCATCGGGAAAATCGCGGATCACGATTTCCTGTTGCGAGCGTTCCATGTCCTTGGGAACTTCGACTTCCTGATCTACGACTTCCGTTCGATCTCTGACACCTGTCCTCACAATGAACGGCTCAGATCTTCTCGGAAAATCGTGGATCGTGATTTTCTGTTGCACAATTTCCTTACCATCGAAAACTCCGATGAACAAAACTCCGACGACGCCCGATCCTTTGCCACCTGTCATTGCAGACGGACGGCCCGGATTGATTCTAGGGGTTTCGGGACTTATAATGTCTTGGCTCTAATGGCCTCGAGAACTCCGATTTTCCGATGTGTCAAACCCTGATAGTGCCTTGATCTCTGACACCTGTCCCTCAGATGGACGACTCAGATCCTATCGGTAAATCGCGGATCGCGATTCCGGAGGGAAAGAGTTCTATGTATTCGAAAACCCCGATATGCCGAACTCCGACTCTCTGGGATCCTCTGCCACGTGTCCCTACTATTGGATGGCTCCGATCCTATTGGGAAATCGCGTATCACGATTTCATTATGTATGAGTCTTTTGTTTCCGGAAACCCTGATTTCCCGATCCCCAACTTTACGGGATATCCTGACACACGTCCTGCATAATGGATGGTCCAGATCTGATCGAGAAATCGCGTATCACGATTTCAATATGTAACGGTTCTATACTCCCCAAATCTCCGACAACAAAAATCCCGACGCCTCTCAAACGCTGACACATGTCCTGCCGAGATCAATGGCTAGGGTCCGTTCTCGGGATTTCGAAGACCACAAGGTATCGATTCTCAGACCCAACAAAACCCCGATGACTCAGATTTCCCGATGACTCTCCCGGGATTCCTCCTATGTACGCCTAGGCTTAAACTCCGTGCAACTTTTCTAGATCTAATGGATGACGGGATTTTGTCAATCTTCTCCGTGAGGTCCTGAACGTCGATTTCTTCCTCCTTGAAGGCCTTCTCGAGAATGGCTAAGTATCCCTTCTACCAGGGGGAAATTATGCAAGAGATCTATCCCAGGGCTTTCCTGGAGACGGATAGGGAAAATAGCTTCCCGAGGACGAGCTAGGAGCTTATCTTAGCTCAATCTAAGCATAGCTAGATTCAATTACCAATGTAAGTCATGCATGATTTCCTCTGTGATAGGTATATATTAACTCACTCATATCAAATACGATGTAGACACTCTCATGCTGAAATCATTCACAATTTCACAGTTCTATGAACTAATATCTATTCCTTATCATTAATTACTGCACAGGCATCCTTATGCCAGAAACATTTACCATTCCACATGTCTATGAACATATGTGACAGCATATAAATTTCAAGATGCAATATGAGCAAAATACTTATCAGAAATAACTTCAGCAATAGAAGCAACTGCTGAGAGGGGTGCTCGTTTCCACCCAACCGTAGGCGTAGCGACTCCTAATGGATTTACCACTAGCCACCCCCGAGCTGAGGCCACGATGTCCTGAGACCTGCGTCTCTCTGTCTTCCAGTGCCCAGGAGCGAAGGTTGCAATCCTCCCTCTCTGTGATCACTCACTTTGCGTATAAATTGCCAGAGTTCCCCTCGTGTCTTCCCCCTTCAATCACTTCTGCCATACGCCTTATCCTATCGCGAGGTTGCGTGTGGCACGATTACCCTTGCGCTGGTCAGTCATGATGGCTCTACGGATAGGCGGTTCACCTCCCCATCCCTCATCAAGCCATCAACTTACCGGCCTTTAAGGCATTAATTTCAGGGCTAGCGAGCCGCTTCTGGTTCTCCAGGCCAGTGGAGTCCAAATACGGTATTTAGTTCTTGGTGGAAGTTAACGCCCCTTTCCAGGTGCCCTCCACCACCATCGTGGTCTCTTTTCTGCACATCCCCTCTCAGCAGTTCTACAATAAATTCAAACTGTTATTTACATTTATTGACCTCTTCCTGCGGGTCCATTTACATCACATATTCATACTTATGAGTTTTGCCATAGTCCTTGGCCAGTTTAGTTATATTTACAATCTGGGGGAAACATGGTGTTACAAATGTGCTTCGTCTTGGAGTGCATCACCGGGTTTTTTTTATATACTGATGGCACTTGTATTATCATAATATATTGGAATGGGCTCATCATACTCAACTTGTATATTTGTCAAAGTTTGTTTCATCCAAAGAACCTGTGTATAACATGTTGTTGCTGCAATATACTCTGCCTTGGATGTAGATAGAGATATTGATGATTGTTTCTTGCTTAGCCATGATACCAAACACTCACCTAAGTAGAACATTGCTCCACTATTGCTTCGTCGGTCATCAATAAAACCTGCCCAATCTGCATATGTGTAGGAAATAAGTGATAGATCTTTTCCTTTTGGATACCATAATCTAAACTCTTATGTTCCTTTGAGATATCTGAAGATCCTATTTACTGCTAATACATGTGATTCCTTTGGTGCTGCTTGAAATCGTGCCACCTATCCAACTGCTTGCATTACATATGGTCTGGATGATTTCAGATATAGTAGGCTTCCAATCATTAACATGTATTGCCTCTGATCTATAGACTTCGAATCATCATCTTTTCTTAACTTACAACTGGTTTGCATGGGAGTGATAACTGGTTTGTAATATTCCACTCTGAACCTCTTTAGCATTTCTCTAATATACTTGGTTTGAGAAATAAAAATTCTTTGGTTTCTTTGATGTATCTAAAGTCATAGAAAGAAGGATAGTTCTCCAAGTAATGACATTTCAAATTCATTCTGCATTTCTTTTGCAAATTTATGGCTTAACCTGTCATCATCACTACCAAAAATAATATCATCAACAAAAACTTCAATTAATAAAATATTACCTTGACTTACCTTGATGTAGAGGTTGTTGTCTGCATTTTCTTTTTTGAACCCTACCTGTTGCAGATACTTATCCAGTCTGGAGTACCATGCTCTAGGAGCTTGTTTTAGACCATACAAGGCCTTCTTTAATTTACACACATAGTCTGTGTTAACTGACAATTGAAATCCTTATGGTTGTTCAATGTAGACTTCTTCTTCAATTTCCCCATTCAGAAAATCTAATTTTACGTCCATATGATATACTTTAACATTTTTGGAGCATCCATAAGCTAAAAGAAAACATATTGCTTCCATTCTAGCAATTGGGGCAAATGTCTCTTCAAAGTCGATTCCTTCAATTTGTGCATATCCTTTACATACCAATCTAGCTATGTTCCTTGTAGCATGTCCATATTCATTCAATTTATTCCTAAAAACCCATTTTGTGTCAATCACATTCTTATTCATTGGTATTGGAACCAATTCCCAAGTGTCATTTTTCTCTATTTGATCCAATTCTTCATCCATGGCCTTATTCTAAAATTCATCCTTGTTGGCTTCTTCAAAACAGTTTGGTTCAATTGTAGATAAGAGTGCTAGGTGTGTTTGTTCTGGTGAACGGATTTTTCTTCTAGTCTCAACTTCTGCATATTTGTTTCCAATAATCTGATCTGAATGATGATTCTTCTATACTCGTTTTCTAGGTGTCTTTGGAGATACTTGCCGAACTTGCTCTTCTGCTTCTATCGGATTCTCTTCATATTGATCTTCCTCTTCTACTTCTTTTTCATCTTCTTCTTCGAAAAGTTGTTCCATTTATTTGTTTTCTTCTTCCTTTAATTCTGGTCTTCCTGTTTCATCAATTGTTATGTTGATGCTTTCCACAACTTTGTTTAATCTTGGATTGTAACACTTGTATGCTTTCCTTGTACTTGAGTAACCAATAAGTATTCCTTTGTCCACACGAGAGTCAAACTTTCCCATTCTTCCATTTTCTCTTTTGATGTAGCATTTGCTTCCAAAAACTTTGAAGTGCTTCACATTTGATGGTCTTGCTTTCCATAGCTCGTAGGGATTTTTGTCAGTGTTGTTTTTTAGAATTAATCTGTTTTGAATGTGAACTATTGTATGCACTGCCTATGTCCAAACAATATCTGTCAATTTGTAATCCATTAGCATTGTTTGAGCCATTTCCTGTGTAATTATCATCCATTACGATAATGTTCCTTTGTATCTGAACCACTATATGAACCAATCTATGAATCCATGCCCTCGTCCATACTTTCCAAGACACTACTTGTGCAAGTATCCATAATTCTAACCCATTTATCATTATACTATCAAACTGTACTTCTGCTAACTGATTACTCTGAATCTGTCTTCTCAAACTCTGAAATTTGCTCGAAGGATGGTTCTTTGGTCTGTCACAAATATCACATAGACTCCCCCTATCTAATATTCATATTACTTGGGAGTATCTAAGCCGGATGGCTTAGAACTATTCCTACTCTGATGTGTATTCATCATCATATTCATTGGTAGATTCATCATCATTGTCATGGGTAGATTCATTATCTCTCTGAGTTCTGAATTCTTTCTTTTTGTCTATGGATTCATCTTTCACTACAATGCCTGAAAATACAATCTCTTGAACCTGTTCCTTATTTACTTTCCCTTCCTTTCTTTTAGTTATTTTCCAAACTTTTCTGTATTTGACATCTTTCTTTTTCTCTGTAGAATTTTCTTCATCTCGTTTTATTGCCAATCTTGCGATCTCTGGTACCTAGTATTTGTTCACCTGTTCTTCCTGTTTTCTTATCCATACTTTCTTATATCTGATATCAGTATTCTCTTTCATGGAAGTATCGATCATGCTTCTACAATCACTGGCTATGTGTCCATAGTTATGACATTTGTAACACTCAATGTTATGTGTGGCCACATAGGCACTTCTTCCTTGAACATTTCTTTTATAATCCCTGCAATCTGCAACCTTATGTCCAAAGTTAGTACAATAAAAACAATGACCATAAAATAAATTTTCATACCTGGGAGTGAATGATATTCTTTTTGGCGTAGTCCTTCTGAATTTTTGTCTTGACTGATCATGATCATGATTGAAGCTTCTTTGTGGCTTGAACATGGATGGTCTCCTTGAAGATGTATCTTCAATAGTTTTCTTAGATTCG
Organism: Picea engelmannii; assembly: GCA_009831015.1. Taxonomy (NCBI): domain Eukaryota; kingdom Viridiplantae; phylum Streptophyta; class Pinopsida; order Pinales; family Pinaceae; genus Picea; species Picea engelmannii. Next base: position 460,494 of record ML789461.1, read on the forward strand.
GGTTGACCATGATTCCTTCATTTGAGTACTTCTGCATAACTCTTTCTATTTTCTTCATTCTTCTTTTCTAGCAACCTAGAGTGATTCTCTTCATTCTCTATAATTGATGTGGATGTTTCTATCTCTTCAACGTTCTTGTTGAGCTTGATGATTTTACTTCTCAATGTGACAACTTCTTTTTCAATCTTCTCAACCTCTTCTTTTTTCTTAATTAACTAAGACTTCATGACTTCTTCTGTTCTTTTCGCTTCTTCAAGATGAATTTTTAATGTGATTATTTCTTATTCAAGTCCTTTCTCTTCCTGACCAAACTCTGCCTCAAGTTGGTTTAGATCATTAGTTCTTTCCTTAAGATGATCTGTCAATATATTCTCTCTCATTTCTGCTTCTTCCTTCTACGTTGCTATGTTGGTTTCCAAACACTGCTTTTGATATTCAAGATTTTCTTCGATCTTTTTGGCTTCTTCTAGCTGAGTTCTTAATTTCTCGATGACCTATTGGGCTTCTTCAAAAATGTGAACACTTTCCTTTTGTTTCATCAATTCTTTCTTGAGTGAATTGTTTTCTTTTCTTAGTTCATCTAAAGAACTAATCAATTCTTCTTCGTAATTGTCTTTCTTTTCAATCATTTTTCCTGACTCATTTCCTTCATGGAATTCTATTTCAATATGTCCACATTTTTCACAATTAACACAAAACAACATACCTCTGGTGATTATGTAGTCTTCATCTTCTGAATCTTCTTGACATGGTGAACATAATTCTTCTTGATTTGTATTTGCATCTTCTTTGACATTTTCTGAATCTTTCATGGGTGAAGAATATATGTCATGTAACTTATCCCAAAGTTCTTTTGATGATGAACATTTACCAACCTTTTCTCTTACCGGATTAGGTAATCCTTCCCAGATGAAATCCATTTCTATTTTTTTATTCTTCCTCAATTCCTTCTTGGTTGTAGTCTTTTCCCTTTTTGAACTATCATATCCTATAACAACTGATAGCCAAATATAATGTCCCTATTCTTGTAAAAATACTTCCATCCTTATGCTCCACATATCATATTTAAAACCATTATGAACATTAAACATTGGTACTCCATTATTAGAATAATCCATGATCTCCTTCCAGTGGTTAAATTGTTTCCTTAAGGAACCGGCTCTGATACCAATTGTTGGATTACTGAGAGGGGGGGTGAATCAATAATATAGCAATTTAATCCTTTTTAGCCATATAATCCAAGTGTTATATCAATGAGGCATTGTCATCCAATAACTGCAGAGTAAATAAACAATGAACAAATGAACAATCATACACATACATAGTACACCAATGTTTTAGGTGGAAACCCAAAGCGGGAGAAAACCACAGAATGATTTTTCTTATATGTCTTGAATAATTACATTCATTGGAAGCACCAACTTCCTTTGTTTTCTAGATGCAACTGGAAGGAGGATCCAACACCCTAGTTTATTAGGCTACAACCCAAAGGAAGCTCCAACTCCCAAATTCCCTAGCTACAACTAGAAGGATCCTACAACCCCCTATGTTCTCTGGCTACAACCGGAAGGTGGCTACAACCACCTACCCTTGCCCCGTCCTACCACTCTGAAGTAGAAGTAGAATGATGGAACCACTGTCAAACTATCACTGTGAGATATATTGTTGTAAACCTGTACCAATAAATCTAAACCATGCATCAACAATGCATCAACCTGTAATCAACCTGTACCATAAAAAAGTGCATCAACCATGCACCAACCTGTACCAAAGAACCTGTAATCAACTTGTACCATAAACAAATGCATCAACCATGCATCAACCTCAACCAAAAGCCTTCATCAATTTCATCATCCAATCTAATTTGTAGCTCTATAGTAGACTTGGTGTATATGATCACATTCCTACAAACCTTCCTTAACTTTAACAACAAGAGACTAGCATTTTCATCAAACATTTCTTTAGTCTCACATGCCTAGTTTTGGATTAGTCAAAAAACCTAACTTGAAATAATCATAACTTTGTACCTATAGTGAAAAAATATATGAAACTGATACATAATGTTCTTCAATGTGTTTTATGCAATTCCTCCAAGTTTCACTACTTGGAACCTCTCAGAAAAGAAGTTATAGAAAAAATGGCATCCCTTGTTGAATTCTATCTTATTCTAGAGAGCGACCTTGTAGAGTGTGCCCCACAAGAAATATTTGTTGAATTGATATAAAAATGTTACAAAGCATACTAAAGCCTGTACCCCAACCAACACATTTTTTCTCACTGAATTTTGATCTGTTATGAATAAGTTATGACGTTTTTACTCGAAACACCTGTTTTTGACTAGTTTCAGGACTAGCAACAAACCCTATTTTTCACAGAGTGTAACTCCCAAAATACAGTGACCCACAAGATGAATTTTTTACCACATATACTTGGGTATGTTTATCAATGGCATGGAAATTTCATGGTTTGAATCATTATAGAAAACAATTTATAGAGAAAATGGTGAGATGACCTATAAATAACATACCTTAGAAAGCACCATCAAAATAATTTATCCTTCCTTGCATTTTGGCCTTGTTTTCTTCACCTTCCTTGAGAAATTAGGCTTAGATATCCTTGGTTACCTCAGACACCTATATATTCAATATTCTCAAGTGTGATTAAAATTATAAATCCTTGCCTCTTATTTATACTCTCTAAGTAGCTTCCTTAAAAACATATTCTAGGTCACCTGGCCCACTTTCCTTATTTTAGGGTTAACCCACTTCAATTTCTCCATTAAATTTATTATTGAAATAATTTATTTTCTATTCACTTTGAATTATAATACACTCGTCACTTCACTTTATTATTTACCTTTTAAAATCTCTTAAACCACTTTGACTACTTTGACCTTTTGGGACTTCTAGATGACATATGAGGGTCCTCCAACTTCGTAAGGCCATAAATCTCAAACCGTGAGGAGTTATGTGACATTCCACATACCACCAGAAATGGAATGACATGTACTATCCATATAGAATAGTATTACCTTCAAATATAGAAAAAATTATATCATTATCCATCAAACAAAATTGGGTCCATTACCCAAACCTTGGTTCTCCAACTTCACATGGTCATAACTCTCTAACCGTGAGCAGTTATGTGACGTTCTACATACCACCATAAATGGCATGACAAGAACTATCCATATAGGATAGTTTCCCTGACAAATTCGCTGTCCTTAATCTCATTATTCCAAAATTAAACATGGGTTCTCTTACTCTGCAAAGCATCTTCCCGTGAGGGCTTTCACCATAAGGGGACCACTTTGGAGTTCATCCATATTTACTTCTTATCAACCATGACAAAACAATAATGAGTCACATTTACATCAAACAATCTTGGGTCCATTACCCAGACCATTGTGCTACGGGGCTTTGTTCAAGGGTTGACATCAATGACAACCAACCTTAATCAACAATTAGAGCTTATTACCTTAGAGGGTTTCCCTTGGATGTCTCTAATCTCAATTTCCTTGCCTTCTAACAAAAATATCATGAAAAGATCTTGAAAATCAAGGGCCATTGTTCCCAATCATGGTAACCATTGGACCCCTAATACAACATCAACACCACCCATTTGGATGGAAATCATGGGACTATCCAAAAAACACTCCCCCATATTGAGCTTAATACTATGGCACTTCACAAAACAACTTATGGTACCTCCATCTGAAATAATTACTTGAAAATATGGTGTTGGAAATACAAATCAATTGATATATTCTGTTAATTTGTAATTGATAAAGTTATGGGTACCACTAGAATCAATCAATCAGGGATGATTTTAAGGATGGAAATTTATTTTAAAATGTAGAAACCTTGGTGAATCTTACAAATACTTCTTACACCAACTATAAATGTTTGGCGATATTTTTGCAAAAATATTCAAATTTCTAAGTATTTTATATAGTTTTTATAAAATTTTGGCAATTTTTAAGGTAAAATAATGTTATCCTATAGAATTTGGGCGAATCAATTTTAAAATAACGAATCTTTTTTTTGGAAAAGCCATGGAAAATTAGCCCATGATAGAAATTTAGCCCCTAAAATCATCCATGTCAATATTATTACCTTTTTCTTTTTGATGTATCCTTGTATCTTTAGGGTTTGTGGAGTATTGATGTCGACCAATGCATGACAAGATATCATTAGAGTAGTATATTATATATCTAGATCTTATGATGGTTCCAATTCTTGATCTTTTTCCTCTTCACAGTCTCTGTAGAATAATTTATCCTCACCACATTTATGCCCCTTACTATACTTGTTGCCATAGTTGAAACATAGTCCATTTCCTCTTGTTTCATTGATTTTTTGTAGTGTCAACCTTATCGGTTGAAGTACGTTTGTCTTATGAACCCCAAAACGATCTCTTCTTCCTGCATATGCTCCAAGTCTTGAATATGATGATAAAATTGCATATCTTCCATAATATTTATAGGATGTATTAGGAAAATCTCATGTTTAATGTCTTCTTTTAATCCACCTATGTAATCTTCCAACAAATGTTCATCACTTATGTCATCCTCCCTTGTAGTCAATAATTGAAATTTGAATTATGAACTTCAATATCACCTAAGTGCTTTATTCTAGTCAATATCACCTAAGTATTCATGTTCCCAAATGTTTCTATATTGTGCTTCTAAGTCTCTTGTAAATAAACCCAAAGTATAATAATAAAAAGGTGGCTTCCTTTTAACTATCCATTGGTAACATTGATATGGTTTATTCTCAAAGTTCAAGGTTTCTATGTCAATCATTTTCTTATCATCCATAATATTATCTATATCAAAATATTGCTCCATTTGGTCCACCCAGGTAAATATCTTTGTTCCATCAAACTTCCTTATTCAATATTTGGAAGGTTCACTCCTTTTGGACACCCTCCATAAATAACTCCATTATTGGATTTAAATCCCCTTGGAAAATTATTATTATTGGAAAGTTGTTCAACATGAACACTACCTTTTTTTTCATGAGTCCCTTAATACACCTTATCAATTTTAGGTAACGTCCCAATTAAGGCTTCCATAATCTTCTATTCCATTTTTTCCCATAATTCTTTTCATCTTTTCCTTATTTTCATCCATCTTATTTTTTTCATCATTATTATTTTCATCCATCTTCTTTTCCATGTCATTATTATTTTCATTAATTTTATTTTGTACTTGATATTCCAATTCTCTTTTAAGGTATTCCTAAAAATGTGTTAAATCCACTTGTTTCAACATACTAACACTTATTTCATCAACTTGGTTCTTTAATTAGGTTAGTCTATTTTCAAGATCTCCATTTTCTTCGGAAGTCGTGTTTGAGTTTTTATGAGGAGTACCAATATTATTTCTTGTAGAACTATATTACATTTGAAAAATCACAATGCTCCTCTTTTTCCTCTTTATCAAATAAATTGAATCAACAAAAATAGATCTTCCAATAAAAAATTATTACATTCATAAGTTATATACCTTTCAAAACCTTAATTTGGAGTATCAATGAATGGATGCCCTTTGTCCTAATGTATCTATGAACTTTTGACCCATAAAATTTTGAAATGTCATCCTATAATACTCTGATATGACTTTTTAAACTTTTGAAAAACTTCAGAGTCTCAACCTTCAGTAATAAAACGTTATAGAAAAAATACCAAATTGTCTTGTTTAAGACTAATTTTAGTATTAGTAAACAACCCCAACTTACACAAGATATATATCACAAATTGTAATGATTCAAAATATGAAATATTTTTCACATGTAATTTGTTATGTTTCCTTAGGATTATGGAAATTTCAGAGTAAAAAATGTCATAGAAAAAAAGTTACAACAAAAATTCCAAGCTAACACTTTTAAAACTGATTTGACGATTAGTCATAAGCCTTGTCTTCCATGGACCACCCATACTAGGATATGTCTTCTCAATATCAACAAAATTTCACTATCTGAAACTGATTTGTATATTGTCATGGATATTCCACTAGAACAGTTCATCACAATAGATCTGATAAATAACTGAAATCTTTATTATTAAGGTTATTTTTCCTTTATATTTTTGGAACACTTAGTTAATGATTTTTATGCTTATTTGTGATACACCCAAGCTCCTAAGTATCCTTTTATGGGATGGGGCATTAAAAAAATGTGTTTCCTCAACTATCTCAAAAACTCTTCCCAAGCATACCATCATCTTCTTCTCGTCAATATCTTTCCAACGACTATAACCGTGCCCAAATATGATTTTAGGTTCAAAATTTATAGCCTCTCAAGGTTTCTGACCCTTCATTGGTCAATGACTAGATAAATACCACGTGGAAGCTTATTACGTGTTCCAACCAGCATGGCAATGACAAGTTGGATTCATGAGTCCTACCCTTAGGCCCACCTTTCATCGTCGTCGAGACATCTTATCCAGCAATTCATTCCCATTAACAAAACTTATGATGACGATACACCAAAGTGCACTTTCCCCAAATCCTACAGCTCTCACCTCTTGATATTTGTGGTTCAGATTACGTCGGTGATATTAGTTAGTGTGAAGGTTAACACTTGTATCCCAAGTTTTACATGGTACCTGGATGTTACCCATAATATCTATGGTGGAGGTTTCACCTCGTCCCTCCGTCAATCAACGGTTTTCATTAACGTCGACTCCCATCATCTTCAATGATTAATCCGTCGTCATCGACATTTCTTATTCGAACATGACCATACAAAACTCCCATATTCCCAATGATGAAGCATATGGATCCAATGGTCCATATATGCTCGTCAAATATCCAACGATATCAACAATTATCATTTTATTTCCTCTTTGGACCCTCGTCAACCAATAAACAACTAACTCATGTTATCTTAGGGATGCTCTAGCATGCCACATCATTCATGAAACCATCATCTTCCTTCCTCTTTTGGACCAGTCTCACATGATATCAATGATGGATATTCCTGTCGCTTAACGATATATGAATGTTCCTCATTGTGTTTTCGATGCCTTCGTTGTCATCGACCTTTTTGGTCGACACACAACCTTTCCAATATTTGAACTCTAGAGAATGTCTCAGATCTTCCTAGATTTTCACCTACATATGCCAAATCCTCTTAACACGTGGCTTCATCTCTACATGACACGTGGCACCATCACCACCTAACACATGGCATTCAAATTTACCATAGAAGGTTCACCTAAAGGTACCAAATCACTATTCCATGTGGTAATTTCTAGGCTCGACACATGGCATCCTCCATGTCATCATCTTGAGCCATTTACTAAGGATCAATGATCTAGACCATGCATTGAGGTCTTCTGATCTTGGTAGATTGACGACCCAGATCTCTTCTCGGAGATTCTCCGATCTAGGAAGATCAATGGTCATGATTTCATATTGGAGCTCCTTTGATATTAACGGATCAATGGTCAATATCTCATCTTAGAGCTCCTTTGATCTCGATATATCAACGACCCAAATATTCCCTCTTATTTTCTCCTATTAGAGAACCTTGTATATCCTATGATAGATCAATGAATTTCATTTCACTACAACCCTCTTCTATTAACAGTTGAGATCCTCTCTCAGAGTTCCTTCATCGAAGTGTCACTCTGTAACTCACTCTGATTAGTGCCCTATGATGAATGGTCAGGATCTTCTCATGGATATCTAATGGTAGGGATTAAGACACTTGTCTTGACATATGGACCTGCCACCTGTTTTTGGCACATGGCACTTAAAATCCAACACAAGGTCATGCTTTAAAACTTGATTCCACTTGACACGTGACACAATTCCCTCATGACACATGGGTCAACCTCCGTATTCCACATGGGCCAATTGCACTTGGTCATGTCATAATTGAGCATATGATCCTTGTCAAACCATAATATCATGACTCAAAATCAATGGCTAGGATCTCATATTCCTTTCTTCAATCTACGATTTTGATCATCCCTCGAATTTATTGTTTTTAAGTGCATCCCCTTCCTATATACAACTTTCCCCGAATGAAATCCTCCAAAGAATGACTAAGATTATTTAATCTCATCGTATTGATTGTCATTATAAAATATCACCCTTGCTCCAATTAACCATCTATATCTCTCCCCAGAGTCTCCTCATCGAAGCCCATATCCACGACTTACTTTGATTGACACTCTACAATGGACGGTGGGGATCTATTCTCTCGCCAGATCAATGATTGATAGTTAATCTTGTCCCTACTCTGGTAGTGGGTCCATATCTAACTATCATTCCAAATCAATGGTCACGATTCCTATGAGGAAAATCAAGGGTGTTATCTCAAGCTTAATAGTATGATCCAGGACTCAGCTAATTTTTTCAATGGTTTTCTCCATTCCTTCTCAGGACTTTTGAGTTTTCTAGGATTCTCTCCTGGGTCCAAGGCATTCCATTACCTACCTAGGGTGCCTCTGTTTTGTCTTATCTAGTGAGGATTCTTTTTTTGCAGGGATCCAAATAGAGTGACACATATATGCACACACACACACACACACACACACACACACACATATATATATATCCACACAACAGTTACATTAGGAAGGGATACTAGGTCATATTTCAACTTAAGATATTACTAAGATTTGAGTTATTTACAAACTTGATGACTGTATATGTTCATACTCTTCTCATATTCACCATTCACATAAGTTTTTCATAGACATATACTTGTAGTTATTTTTCTAGAGATAGAGGGTGCTTATAGTCAAGAACACATGATTTCCCTAGTAGATATATTCCATGCAAACATAATTTTATCCTAGGGAAAATACATAGTCAAACTCACAGATCATATATTCATATTCTTAATCACCATATTGATCTCCCAACCATATATGTTTTCAAAATCAATAAACAAATACAAAATAATTTACTTATCTACAAATTTGGGAGATGAGGGAAACTATTGAAGGGTATGCCCCTCTCCACCCAACCATAGGTAAGTTGCACCTATTTTCCTAGTATCCAACCACCCCCAATCTAGGTTAAAATGTCATGAGGGAATATCTCAACATAATTTACCAGGGTCCTATGTTCTTTATTCTCGATACAAAGAGTTCTCTCTCAAACTCTCCTTCTCTAGCACCGTTGGAGCAGGTTATTTTCAATAAGTTTTGGGAATCATGTAGAAAGCATCCAGAAAGAAGTTAGTGCATTTTAAGGAGTTATCGTGCAATAGGTGGAAGTTAGTTAGGAATTTTGGGAAATGGTTTCCACATTGTAACACACTAATACCTATTGTAAAACTCTAAATATGTAATGGGTTTTGGGTAGAAAGTAATAGAAGGGAGGGAAATATTGAGTATAAAATATCGAATCTTGAAGGATAAGTGGTGAACATTTAAGAGGAAGAACCTAGTTGAGTTGGGTTTTGAGAAATGAATAGTTATCTCAATTTAATATTAGTCTAGAGGTATGTGTGCACTTCAACGTAGAATGACTTGGGAATGATTGGGTTTTTATTGAAGATCATTGTATGAGCGCAACGCGCACCCATTGTAAGGAAGACTATGAATCAATAATATAAGAAGCCAGTCGTTGTGGACATAGCCCAGTTGGGGTGAACCACTTTAATATTGTTTTTTAATGTGCATGTTGTTATGATTTGTTTTCTTATTGTGTTTAATGCGAACTTATGATGAATGGTTAATATGCATATGTTAAATATGTTAAATGATTCCACGCATATGATGAATGGTTAAATGAATCTTTCATACATCGTAGTACTCATATGGTTTCGCACATGGAACATATGAATGAATGGTAAGTAAACAGTAAGGAATGAATGCCTCATATTCCCTCATGATTGTAGAAACCTGGTTCATGTAGTCCCCGTAGTTACTTCAGGTGAGACTTCACCTACTTGCAGGGGATGTCTAAAGGGCCAGTACCTTGGGATTTTTTGGTGAATTAATGTTTAACCTAGGGTATTCCCACTGCATGCCAAAAAATGGTTTCTTTTCCATGACCAAGATATCCAAATGAGGGGGATATGGAGGCCTACTAAGGAGTAAATCATAGAATGGTTGAATACTAAGGATATCGAGTTTGTTGTAGATCAAAATAAGAATCTAAGGATCAATGTAGAAGAATGGTTACAAAGGCATGTTTTTACATATTTGAATGAAATTTTCTTTGTTTTCTTCCCGAATGTGTTCATAGAGTGGATCTAGAGATTTATTGAATAGATCAAAATATATTGAGTTGTGGTTCTAAGGAATTGGAATCTTGAATTGATTCATTAAGTTAATGTAATAAACAGTAATACATCACTAACAATTGACTATTGGTTGGATAGTGTACTGGGATGTTACATTACTAAATTTCCCATAGACTTTACTCAGTTGTACAGTGTTGCTGAAAGAAAATTATTCAAGGGACCGAATGGAAGATACCTGAAGTCAATATCTACATGGATTAAGATGTTGTTGTGCAAAAAAGGAGTGATGAAAATAAAATATGATTTCTAAACACCTTCACACAAATAGGGGAACTCGTGGCTGACCACAGAATGATCTGAGTGTATAAAAGGATGAAAAGAATGAATGAGGAATATATGGGTTCAATATTTCGAGTGAAGAAGAGTGTGATACAAATGAAGAAATTGGAGTATATCATAGTGGTAATATATTTAGACTGAATAAGAATAGGATTGTTACTGACAGAGAAGGGTGTCACGGTGAGATCAAGGAAAGAGACACCGGTGCAATATTCCATATCGAAGGGAGTATGCGCAAAAAATAAAAGATCCATAAGCTCAATCTAGTAGAATAATATCCCACTCAGATCAGAATCTGTGTCGAACCCATGACCCCATGTGTGTCACCAAGAACTGAGGTAAGATCAAATTTTTTGTCAATTGTAGTTAGTGGAGGAAGTAAATATAGTAGTAGAAGTAATAAAAGTGGTGGAAGTAGTACGTTGATTCAAAATCATTTATTCTTATCAGGAAAGAATACCACATACAACACGATGGTTAGGGTAGATCCCACCTTAAGGATTCCTAACTTTAAAGGGGCCAATTTAGAAGATCCAGAACAACATTTTTTCATTTGTGACACAATATGGAATGTAAAGAATGTCCAAGATGATGATTTGAATATTGTGCAATTGGAAAAAACCTTCAGAGATAGTGCACTATTATGGTATATGAAATATCAGAATACTACACATGTGGGCCAGACGAGAACATTGGTAGAGGTAAGACAAAATTTGTTGAAAGAATTTCATAAGCATAAATCTCAGTCACAATGCATTACAGAGCTAAAGGAAATTAAGTAGATAGTAAATGAACTAGTATGGGACTATGATTAAAGGTTTAATATATTGAAATATCGACTAACATTCCATATTTCAGATGAACAACACAAAGAATGGGTTATTACAAGTTTATTTCTGCATATACGCTACCCTTTGATGCAGCAGAAGACTACGATGCATTCAGAATCTCTATCAATTGCGATGAAATTGGAAGAGTCGCATGTAGATGATAATAATGTGGGGATGGCTCAAGTCTAGTCATAATTGGCCGCACTAACTATTCAGTTACAAGAAATTACAAAAGGAAGAGAAAAGTGTGATGGATTCTGGTGTATCAACTGTAAAATAGAATGACATCATAAATATGAGTGTCAAGCATTCCAAAAATACTTGAATATAGGAGCACCAAATTCATTAGGTTTATGGAGTGAAATTTGCAAGACAGTGGGTCACCACCATCATAATTGTCCATTAATGTAGAAATTCCAAAGCACTACAAGGAATTTCTTTTTTAATTACAGTAAGTTCATTAGACATGATGATAAGGATTGTCACTCATTAGACCTGATGAGGGAGCACACTGCAAATTCTTATAGATTCCAAGGTGAAGAAGTAGAAGGAGGAGCCCCATAGTTTAATACTACTAGAGGAGGTTGTAATCAAGGAGGAAAATGATGCTTCAAAGGATGAGGAAGAGGAGTCTTTGGTTGAGGAATATGACCTATTATATGTTACAATTGTAACTAGCCCATACATTTAGCGCACGACTACTGGAATCCATGCATTACATGTACGTATTGCCATAACTAAACCATGTGACAAAATATTTCCCATAGTTGATATAAAAATGGAAAGAAAATAGGAATGCAAACATGCAGATGATAACAACGTAGGAACGAGACAAGCCACCTAAGATAGAAATAGTTACGTGTGGAGGAACAAGAACTAGAATCAATGTGATAGATAAAGGGAATGTAATTCACTAGTGGGTAAGGAAAGTAGTAGAGCCATTACCATTGTTGGATCTAAGGAAAGAGAAGGAGACCTACTAACAAGCAAGAAAATAATTGATGGGAGTAGACTAGATAGAATCACATTTGAATGTGCCACCCTTATATGATAGACCACCATTGTTTGATATTCCTCTAGTATATGACCATTCATAAAGAAAGTTGAAAAGGTAAGCACTTTGCAAATTTTCTTAAGAAATTGTTTAGAATTAATGAAAGATGAATCTGTGTTGAATAGTCTATGAAAAATTATTGACCATTGTCCCCAAGAGAAAGAGAAACATGTCGCACATAGAAAATTTAACCAAGTGCATAGTAAGAAGTGAACAAATAGGGAGTTCCATCTCAATGAGAAGATAGGAGCTTACGAAATGGACAATATAATTCTAGATTTGGGGTCTGATGTAAATTTTATCCCGAGACATACTTGGGAGATGATGGGCCAGCCAAAAATGAGTTGGTCACATATCCAGCTTAGAATAGTGAACCAACATATTATCATTCTAGTGGGAAGGATGACAAGAGTAAGTTTCAATATCGATGGACACCGCAATATAGCATACTTCAAAGTGATCGAAATAATAGATGACAATACACCTTATCCAAAAATATTGGGACTTGATTGGAAATTTTATAATCAGACAATCATTGATCTAAATAAAAGGCATATGGTATTCTAAGTAGAATACTTGAATGTTACTACATTGTTGGATCCCACTGAAGGAAGAATATTTTTAGAACAATCCAAGAGAAAATAAATTGATAATCTATATAATATGACTGTGTGGATGGAAAATTATGTAATCCTACAACTAAAAGTGTACTTAGTTGGAGGAGTATCAGTTCATGTACATTAGGCTTAGAATAATCTCTAGAGAATTGGAAACAAAGACTACATGAAGTATCGACAAGAAAATGTGATAGGATTACCCACGTGTTACGATGGATTGGAACTGAAATAGTTGAACCTCCAAGGTATGATTGTGTTGGATGTATTGGGTAACCTAAGTTCTACCTTAGTTCTCCAACAAAAACCTAGAAACCATCAGCCCCTCTGGTAAACCATAAGGAAAGACTACACACAGGGTGCACAACACAGTCTCACCTGAGATGGATTATGGGTGATTCCATGACCCAAGTGTTTGAAATCATGGAAGGGATGGGACTCATGGGAGTTTCAAGAACATTAGAATTATTCTACTTCAACATGCATTCTATTATAGCATTAATCAAATATACTATTATATCCATTCAATAACGTTCATTCTGCAAAAAACATCACACTATTATATTGTGTGTTGTAAATAAACTTCAATAGATTCATTCATTTATTTATTCATTCATCATCAAGAATATAAAATAAACACACATACAGACACCATATTTATCGTGGTTCACCCCCCTGATCTACATCCACAAATATCATTTGCTTCTTATTGTTATTCATCAAAATATGGCATTGTGCGCATTACATCAAAAGTATGTCATACTTCGTGAGTCTGATCAGTGTCACACCAAGCTCCACAACTTGCGACCTAACCCTCAATTAAACCCCATAAATATCCATTAGATCCTCAGTGATAGGAACAAAACTGATACTTTAACCCAAAACATGTCAAAGAATCAAGACTCAAAAAGTTTCTCCAAGATAGGCTCTTCACACATGAGTTCTAACATAAATCCTCTCTACCTCATACATCCTCTATTTATATTACAAATATGGGTGAAAAACCTTACATTATAATCCAAAACCCTAATTCTAAGTGGAATCAACTTGTCCACATTCTAGCTAACTTTGCGTGCTAATCCACAATGTCATCGTGTTGGTTTTCCTTTGTTCTCAGCGTGTTCTCCCTTTTCCTTCTTGGTCCATTCTTCCTCTGTTGCTACATTGTATCTTGAAACTTACCCAAAAATTACCTGCTCCAACAAATGGATTAAACGATGTAGTTTCTTTCATAAGAGAGTTTGAGTTTCAAATATTAGATCAACAAATACTAATATATTTGGATGTTTCACTTAAATCAACCCCTACAAGATGGTGGGGTATGCACAAGGACAAAATAAGAAACTAGTAGCAGTGAAAAAGGTTATTACAAGTTATATTTAGAATAGAGAATGAAAGTATCATGCCAAAGTATAATGGATTAATATTCCCAACAAATCATATTACAAAGTGTACCGCGAAGTGGAGATTGGTACCAAAACAAGAATGGACTCACTTATCTGTGCATACTATGGACATTACTCTGAATAATTGGTACATAGAACTAGAAGTGTGCAGAGGGACATGATATTGGGAAGCATTGACTATGAACTTCAAGGTAATGTTCAATTTTAAAAATAATAATTCGTTAATTGTATCACCCTTGCAGGTGATCAAGAATAAGATTTTTGAACAACAATTCCTGATGTATAATACACCTAGAGTTACTGCAATAGTCGAAGAGGTCTTGCACTATTACAATGTTGTTGAAGAAAACCAAGAGGATGAAGACCCAAGGAATTTCCACATACTAGAAACTGAAGGGGAACTCATAGTAGAAGGACCATATCTTTAGTCAACTAGGTATGAAAATCCCCTAAGAATGTGCAAAGTGAACATAGGTATAGAAGATAAAACTAATTTTTACAACATAGGAGACTACTGGAGAAAGGAAACAATTCAAAATATTGTTGACTTTTTGTGCAAATACCAGGATCTATTTCCAACTACATTCTCAGAGATGAAAGGAATCACTGGAGATTTAGGAGAAATGAAGAGTTAGGAGAAATGTTTCGCTTAATGTTGGATAGGTGTAGGAAGTACCATATCTTTTTGAATTTGAAGAAATTCATTTTTTGTGTTACTTTTGGAATATTATTGGGCCATGTGGTGTGTAAAAGGGATTGTTAGTTTACCCTTCAAAGATAGCGTTGATTGTTAACTTTCCACCACGAACTTCAGTGTGATAGTTGAAATCCACATTTGGTCATACATGATACTATAGAAAGTTCATCAAAGAATATGTGTAGATAACATCCCCTATGGATAAGTTTATAAAGAAGCAAGTTAAGTATCAGTGGAATGATGAATGTCAGAAGAATCTTGATAGATTGAAACAAAAGATGGTCACTGCGTTGATTTTAGATTTTCCTGACTCGAAAAAGGAATTTCATGCTCATGTGGATGCATCTTCTATATTATTAGGAGCCATTTTGGCACAAACAGGTGAAGGAGAGTTAGACCATACTATTGCATTTTAAAGTAGGAAGTAATCATCTACAGAACATGTAGCAGCCGTAAAAATACAAAATTTAATTTGATTTAGCATACAATTATTTCTCATACAAAATAATTCAATCACCAACATATGAGAATATGATATTTGACAAAAATTAAAATTGTATCCACAACATAAGAATTACTTAACGGAATAAAGAAATTACCTCTCCTTGATGATAATTCCCCCGTCAATCTGGTTGTTCGTTGTTGAAACTATGTCAAACACTGCCCAAAACCATGTTTCCACCCTGCCAACTAGGACAACTTCCTGGCTCCAAGATACCATATGGATATCCTGGCCCTCGTGCCCAAAACCCCCAGCAAACCGATGCCCCCGTAATGATCCTCCCAGACTGCAAAACTCCAACTTAGAACCAGAAAATAAAAAAAAACCTCAAACCATAACTCAAACTCCCCTCTGCAAATCCAAGAGAACCCTCCAAAAGATAAGATCCCCCTTCCCGTAAGCCTCCTCCGCTCATATCCCTCCTTCACTTCTCCTTCTCCTCATTTATTTCCTCACCTACACATTTATTATCTTATCCGATTATTAATGCTTTATCCTATTATTAATGCTCCTTACCCTTATTTATTAATGCTCCTTATCCTTATTTATTAATGCTCCTTATCCCCTCCGTATACATAATATTTAATTTAAACAATATAATTTATTAACCCTATTAAATTTATTACCCTGTTCATTCAATGTGATAGGTAATTAATTTAATTAATTAATTAATCAAAATTATAATAATTAATTAACTAATAAATATTTAATTAATATTATTATGTCAATCTTTGTTTAGTTAAAACCATGTTAAGACAATTAATCACCTAATTAATTTTTCTTAATAATCCCTAAGAATATTTTCAACTAGGGTTGTTACATACACCCACCCTTCAGGAAATTTCGTCCCGAAGTTAAGGTATCTTATGGTACAAAGGAAAATAAACATGGTTCACACATTCATAACAATTAACCGACATTAACAGTAAGTAAGTCAAGAAAACTCATACATACTAGTGTATATGTACAAGAAATGCATGTGTAGCTAGTACATACAAGTCTCGTGCATGTACTA
>ML789461.1:477232-498571 GCA_009831015.1 Picea engelmannii
TTAGACAACTGTGGTTTAGTTACGTAATTATGAATATTCATATATACACATTTCTTTTTTTTTTGAAGGGAAAACATTAAATTCCACCACAAGACAGATCTCCATACCTTCTCAACTATTACTACTCATCCTTCCTCCCTAACGTACTTCCATCTCCATTCCTATCCCTCCTCTTCTACACTATCTTGGAGCATCAACTATATTCACCTAACTCCAAATAGAACCCGTAAGCAGAAGTGTCGATATCTCGACCAAGCTTCCCTAGCAGGCATCTGATAGTCATCATCACACATCTTGGGGAGCATGAACTAACACCTTCCTCCCATGACTTTAGGTTTCATAGGATACACGGTGGGAAATGCCTCCACCCCTCCTAATCATAACTAGGGTCCACACCCTACAATGGAATATACAGTGGCACCGTGTTGCTGGGGGTTTTGTCATCGTTTATTTGGTTTTGGGTAGTGTCATCACCTGAAATCATGCACTGGTCCGCATATCATAGCAATGCATCCAAACCAATATAAATTCCACATACAATATTCATACCATAATGTTTCTCGGTTAGTGGTCCCAATACCCACTTTCATCGTCATTATCCCTTGGCTATTTCATAGCCCATAACTTGTAGATTAGTCTGTAACACAAACTCATACATTTCTATGCATTATCATCATGTAATTGCATACTATCATTATTTAAATTTGGTATCCCTATACCAATAAATTAACATCAAAGTTTTCCAGTTAGAAATAGATCTCATAATATCCCATAATTCAATTTGGACACCCATTCATAAGATTATCATTTACCCAAAATAGATTGCATCATATCCAACATCATTCTAATAGTATTTTAAACATTTATAAAGTTCTTCATTCTCACGATATGTCGCATCATATACATCATCATCAATAGCATTTAAACATTCATAAAATTTACATTCACGTAGTAGATCAAATCATATACATCATCATCAATAACATTTAAACATTCATAAAAGTTCATAAATTTTAAAGTTTAAGTGTATCACTTAATAGTTTCACTGTGACTAGAAAATAAAGTATATAGGCCTCAGGTAATCCTATATGTCTAAGTCAAAAGGTGGTGTTACATACACCCAACCTTTGAGAAACATATTCTCGAGGTGGTGAAAAAAAAGTGAGGGATAGTCTTGTCGTAGTGTCTCGACGTCTTCCCAGGTAGCAGATCCTGGACTATACTTGTCCCACTAGACCTTAACTTGGTCTATCAGATGGTTCCTAAGCTGTCGGACTCTACGGTCCAATATGCGTAATGGTTCTACCGTGAGGGTTCCCACGTCCGATACCTGCAATTCCTTCCAATTTAGTTTATGTGATTCATCGACAACATAATGACGTAAAATAGATACATGAAATACATTATGAGTTTTATGCAAGTGGGGTGGTAGTACGAGACGATATGCAACGGGCCCAATTTTCTCTTGGATCCTGAATGGTCCTATAAATCAAGGTGGCAACTTTGTCCCCTTCCCGAACCGTATGGTACTCTTATTAGGCCTGATACATATGAAAACCTAGTCTCCCACTTCATAACTTCGGTCGGTCTTGTGTGCATCCACATAGCTTTTCTACCTATCCCATGCTTCCTTTAGTCTCTGCCTAATCTGAATCACCTATTCTTCCATCTCCTGAATCAATTATGGCCCAACTATTACTCGGTCTTCTAGTCTATCCCAACTCAATGGAGTTATGCATGGCCTCCCATACAAAGCTTCGTGGGGTGGCATTCCAATGGAGCTATGATAACAGTTATTGTAGGCAAACTCTACCAAAGGTAGGTACTTCTCCCACTGGGTTTGATTATCCATTACATACATCCTAATAATGTATTCCATTACTTGATTTACTCTCTCAGTTTGCCCATTTGTTTCAGGATGATAAGTTGTGCTTAAGTTCAACTGAGTACCCAACGCTGACTGTAAAGTTGTCCAAAACCTAGAAGTGAATCTGGAGTCCTAATCTAAAATGATCTTCTTAGGTATCCTGTGAAAATGGATAACCTTGCTTACAAACACACGTTCCACATCAGTGACATCGTAAGTGTCTCTAACTGGAATAAAATGAGCACTCTTGGTCAACTTATCCACTATCACAAGAATGGCATTGTGTCTATGAGATGTGAGTGGAAACCCCACATCAAAATCCATGGAAATGACTTCCCATTTGGACATAGGAAAATCATGTGATTGTAGGAGGCCTGTCGAGTGATGGTGGTCAGATTTCACTTGTTGACATTCAAGTCACTTGGCGATGAAATGGACTACATCGTGCTTCATGCCTACCCAGAAGAAGAGTTTCCTTATATCTGCGTACATCTTCTTCACACCCAGATGCGCACAATAAAGTGCTCTATGGGCTTCCTTCAGTATGATGCTTCAAATATCCCCATTCTTAGGGATGTACATCCTTCCTCGATATATTAACAGTCCGTCTATTTCCAAACTATATCCTTCATACTTTGGATCTAACTGCCTCCCACTATGGAGGTTTGAATTAACCTTTAAATACCAATGATCTTCTGGGAGTTGTGTCAACACATGTTCCCTTAGATTGACCTTTAAGGTTACCAAGGAGAAGATATGTGGTCTCCTACTCAAGGCATCTGCGACCACATTTTCCTTTCCCTTGATGTACGAAATACCAAAATTGTACTCACTCATAAACTTACTCCGTCGCCTTTTCCTAGCATTCAGATCTCTTTGAGTGAAGAGATGTTTTAAACTTTGATGGTCCATTTTGAGCTCAAAGTTTCACCCCACAAGATAGTGCCTCCAAATATTCAGAGCTAGCATTAGAACTGCCAACTCTAAATCATGAGTCGCGTATAGATCTTCATGTTTCTTCAATTTCCTTGATGCATAACCTATCACTCCTCCATCCTGCATTAGCACGGCCCCCAACCCTTGCTTCGAGTCATCCGTGCAGACTGTGAAGTCCTTTTCCATATCTATCACTCGCAGAATTGGCGCACTAGTTAGTAACCTCTTAAGCTCAATGAATGCACTATCACATTCTTCTGTCCATTCATACCTGACACCCTTGCGTTGAAAAGTGGTGATGGGTTTCACTATTTTTGAGAATCCTTCCACAAATCTCCGGTAATAACCTGCTAGCCCCATGAAGCTTCTCACCTCATGGGAATTTTTTGTCACTGGCCACTCCATAATGGCCTTTACTTTTCTTGGTCCATAGAGATTCCTTCACCAAAAATAATATGACCTAAATAGTGAATCTCTTTCTGGAAGAAGGAACACTTCGACAGCTTCCCTTACAATTTGTTCTCTCTAAGGTAGGTCAACACTACTCGCAAGTGTTCCTCGTGTTCTCTTTCGTTCTTGGAATAGATGAGGATGTCATCTAGAAAGACTTGTACAAAACGGTCTAAGTACTTCCGGAATATGTCGTTCATGAGGCTCATGAATACTGTCGGTGCATTGGTCAATCCAAAAGGTACTACGACAAACTCGTAATGTCTAAACCGAGTTCGAAAGGTGGTTTTTGGGATATCACCTTCCTTAATCCTTAACTGATGATACCCTGATCGCAAATTGATCATTGAGAATACCGCTGCTCCTTTCATCTGATCGAAGAGGTCATCTATTCGCGGCATTGGGTACCTATTTTTCACTGTATCACGGTTCAAGTCCCTATAGTCTATACACAGTCATAAGGATCCATCCTTCTTCTTTACAAAAATTACTGGTGCGCACCAAGGTGAGACACTAGATCTTATTAGCCCTAAGGCCAGTAACTCTTTCAACTGCATTCGCAATTCACAAAGTTTTGGCGCTGTCATCCGATACGGAGTCTTGGAAATTGGTTCTGCACCAGGTTTTAGCTCAATAGTAAAATCAAGCTCCCTCTCAGGAGGTAACATTGGTAACTCATTCAGAAAAACATCTTTAAATTCTAACAATACCGGGTATTGATCAAATGAGGGTCCCTTGCTTTCATTCACTGCTTCCACTACATACAATCGACACCCTTGTCTCAAGCATCGCTTAACCTTCATAGTTGATATAAAGCGTAATGACACTTTTCTCCGTACACCCTGGATCTCTACTAGTCTTCCTTCATCGTTGACACAAAGCACGCTCTTTGCAAAACAATCTACCAAAGATCGGTGGGTTGATAACCAATCCATTCCAATGATTAGGTCATACACCCCGAGAGCAGTGACGTATACCTTCAACCTGGTAGTACACACTCCCAGGTCTACTATACACTTATCAACACTAGGTCCTACCACTTGTTTTTCCCCTGAAGCCATCTTGACTTGTTTAAAGTCATCGTGCTCGTAGGCTGCCAACCCACTCTTTTCTAATGCAGATGGTGAAAGGAAACTATTTGTAGCACCAGAATCAAATAAAATCTTAACATTGATATGATTTAGCATACTTGATGACTCAACCACTGTGGATTCATGTTCAGCCTAGCGATTATTAACCGCTGCGTAAATCTGGTGGCTGCTACTTTCTCTCCCCATCGATGCCTTTCCTTCTCTATGCATGAACCCTGATTGTAACTCTGGGCAGTCACACTGGTAATGGGGTCCTCCGCACCCCCAACAGGTAACACGAGATTAAACTCGTGCACTGTTATGTGACTGTCTCTGAAATGAGTTCCTTCCCCTAGAACCCCTGCCCCTGCTAGTTGTTCCCTGAGATGGCCGTGGAACTGTCTGCATCGTTGGAGATGAATGAGATGCTGCACTCATGAGTTTTTCCCTTGCGCCAGTGTTGGCATTGTCGAATGCTACATTGAGATTTAGTGTTTACTTTGACTAGTGGAATGGAGTGGAGGGACTTAGCGCTTGGCTTGTTTGAATCATCGGTCTTTTTTTCTTTTTTCTTTTTTTTTAAGTGTGCGCCCTTTGAGCCCGCTTGTGAGATCCTCCTCTCTGTGTCTTGATTCCCGACACTTGGGCGCTCGATCATGGTTAACTCCTGTTGTATTGCAGGTTCTTAGATCGGTGTTTTTAGTTAAAGTGATTAATCAGTTTGAAATCTAGCATGAATCATAAATTTTAAATATAATTAATTAATTAATCATAATAGTTAAAACTATAGTTGAATTATATTTAAAATTTAAAACATAACATGGTTAAAGAATTAAAACATAATAGTTATATACTATATTTAAATTATATTTAAAATTAAACATAACATAACTAATAATAATAAAAAAAAACTATATTTACATTATATTTAAAATTATTAAATTTCATTATTATTATAATTTAAATTATATTTAAATTTAAACTAAAATAATTTAAACCATTATTTTGAATTATACAACATTAAGATTTAACCCAAGATAATAATAAAAAAATAAAATAAAATAAAATAAACAATTTTTAACCTAGGCAGTGGGTCCTCGCATGAGGCCCACGTGCCCCTCCCAAACCCACGCTCATTCCCAACCCTACACGTCTCTTAATCAAACCCTAAAATTTACTCAAACCTAACACTCCATCACTACCGCCTATCTCCCTACGCAAATGCGCCCTCAACTTCTCCCTCTCTGCTACTGTGGCGGAGCTCTGATAATGGTCGCGGGCTCCTCCCTTGGCTTGGTAATGGGAGGTTGTTCTGTAGCTTGAAGAGTGATACACACGATATCGTCAGTACGTGAGGTTATTCTGTAGCTTGGAACGGGAAGGAAAATTATTTCTATGCTCTGTAGCCACTAGAATTCAACGATCTACCATTTGCAGTTATTGATCTATTTGTGAAATCCTTATGTATTCTTCCAGTAGCTGGCAGCCCTTGCAACTACTTCATTGCAGTGATGAGATGATATCTCTCAGCTTGTTTATGCTGGTAATTTGTGATGTAGAGTTAGAGGTATGTGTATTTGTACTGAGATATTTGGGCATACTGTTTGATTTATATTGCTCTGAACACATTTTGATTAGCTTGAAGTCCCATATATAGAAAAGTTTCTTCCAGCATGACTTAGTTGATCATGCGGGCATGTTTATTTATTTTTGTATTTTGTGCGATTCCAAGCCTTTAGATGTTTCAGCATCAACTGTCAAGTCTCTTTTTACGGATGTAGCGGTGCCTATTATTTGCAATTTCAGGAAAAGGTTTCATAGTGGCCCTTTAATCTATGATTTCCACATATTATTGGCCTTGTTTTCATTTGTCCCCAATTTCTTTCGAGGCTCCTAGATGCAAGGCATTGTTTTCATTTTTGGTTTCCGTGTGTGCATTGAGCATATATTGTGGACATGGGTCTTCAAATTCTCCAGATCAGCTCTTAGCTGTATGTCATGGTCATCATCACCAATATATGGACTTCCATGCAGTTTGTGTGCAGTTTTGTCATTCCTTCAAGCAAGCGTGTATGTTTCTTCAGGCGGGCGGGTGTGAGGAGATGATATGGGAGGTGCATTACTTGAGGGAGAACACAAATCACGATAGAGGTGTTCCTTACGGTTCTTCCAAAAATAATCCAAGCGGTACCGATGTCACTTCCTGTGCAAGTCTATGTAATCTCCCTGAGGCATTTTGACTATTCAGGTTGGATCCTCACTGCGAATGGATTGAATGTGCTATAATAGAGGACCCCAGAAGAATTCTAATTGCCCAAAGTCCTGGAATAATATCGCTTGTAAGATCTATAGCCTTAATCCCATAAGCTTAAAATAGAAAGAGTCGCCTGGAGTCTTTTTATATATCCGATCTTACTAGATAGAAAAAAAAAACAAGCCTTTCTCCCCACGATGATGAAAGAGTGTTTGATCGCTATCTATTTCTCCCATTAGGTTCTTGGTTGGATCAATAATTCTCAATAGGGGATTATACACCACCTGGCATAACTGGATAGTAGGCATAGGCAACATGTTCGCTTACAACAGATTTAAATAACCTACTCATTTTTGGCTTTTTGTCAATAAACAATCCACTTTGGGGTGTTCCCTCATCGGGCCATCCAACTGGATTTTATTCAATATAAACTATACCCTTTCTGAGCATCTCTCAGATAACCAATTTCGCCAAGCATTTATGCCCATCAGCCATAGTACTTTCCTTCTAGACCTACCCATAATATCCCATTGTTTAGGTTAGGAAGGAAAACAATTAGGCGTCTTTTGTTTATTATTAGTTCTAGTTTACTCCCTACAAAGTTGGCATTACAAAGTGAGCAGTCAGTAGTCTATCAAACGTTGAGGGATGTTGGGTATCGCTCTGGAACACCTGGCTCTGAGGTGGGATTTGTCCTATTTTACAAGGATCGGTAGGCACCAATTGAACTAAACTAGCACGGGCCTTTTCAAGAGAGACCAGGATGACTCTTGGGAAGGTTCGGGGTGATCAGTGTCCCTGGGGTGCAAAAGATAAACACAACTCTCAGAACTAGCTAACTCACAATATAGAGGGAAGCGACGTATCCATCTTAATATACGCCAGACCCATCCATCTTAATCCATAGTGTCGAACTGTCTGATCCAAGAGTGGCAGCTGGCTGTCATGGAATTAACCTTATGACTT
This sequence comes from Picea engelmannii, assembly GCA_009831015.1. Taxonomy (NCBI): domain Eukaryota; kingdom Viridiplantae; phylum Streptophyta; class Pinopsida; order Pinales; family Pinaceae; genus Picea; species Picea engelmannii. Next base: position 484,776 of record ML789461.1, read on the forward strand.
AATGAATTCATGATGATTCGTTTTGCAATGAGGAGCTTCCATGTTTCCCTCTTCGTGTTAACTATGTGTCCTCGTAATAGCTCATAGGAAAGCATAGTGAACCGCCTGTTGTTTTCCTCTACTCCTCTGACTCTATCATGGGAAAATGGTTAAATTTACTCTATCATGGGGAAGTGGTTAAAGGCTAGGTAGATAACCTGATGAAAGGCGGGCGAGCGGGTTGATAATCTGAACAAGAAGTGCTTTTGTCCTTGGGTTTGGTTTGTGTTCTCCTTGGCTTTGGTTTTTGTTCCAAGTAGATAATTCCCTGCTGGCTGTTGTTGGGTTGGTGATGAAGTGCAGGTGTCGATGCTGCTGGTTGTGGAGATTTTGTTTTTCACTACTAATTTTTGCTGGTGGATATTGTTTTCTGCACAAAGAATTGTTAATGCACAAAATCAGGATTCTGAAAAGATATAGTGTTTTACAGAGTATACCAGGCTACTGTGGCGGTAGCAAGGGCCTTCAATTGTCTTCCAATTTCTCTAGTCGTGTACTATGACTTCCACATTTGCCTCCATTTTATTGCATTGGCCACCGATAGGCTTCCAATCTCTCCTGAGTCTTTTGGCTCTACGACATGGGTTTCTTTTCTGGTTCCTTCTAACAATGGCCTGTGTTCGCAGTTATATCGGAATGTCTTCCTCACCCTTTCTGTGATGAAAAGATTAAGTTGGTAGATCTTTGTGTTTTATCTCTATCTTCCCTTTGTGTAGGGTTTTGTTAGGGAAGGGTAGTTTCCCCCCCCAATATATATATATATATATATAGTTTTATTTTTTTACTTTTATATTATATATGCAATTTTTTTTTTATACTTTAAATACTTACATTTTTTTTTTACTGTAATTTGTTAAATTATTAACCGATATGAATTCAATAGTGAAGGTATAGTGGTTGTAGCAAACGGCTGGGTGCACAAAATGCTTTGTCTACCGAAACAGAGTAGCATAAACCTGGAGGAAAAGCAGGTCCTGGCATTCTTGGAGTTAACATTGGCAAGAACAAAACAAGAGAAGATACAGTTGCAGACTATCTGGGACTATTTTTGTTTTGTTTGGTACTTTCAATATATATAGAATTATAATAATTTCAATTGGGCATATTGTTTATATATAGATCTGCGTAAAAATAAAATAAAAATTTGTGTTTTTGGCTTGCAGGTTAGGTGGATCTGGAGTTGGAGTTGGAGCTTGGCCCTACTTTTTTTTTTTTTACAATTACATAAATATTTTCATATACAGATTATTTAGGGATTGTTTAGGATTTCAAGGTAAAGGGTTTCAATATAGCCAATTAGGGGTTGTTTAAATTTCTGGGTTAGTGTTGAACAATTTCCATTCTAAACTTTCCTTCTTACAAACGTTTAGGTGGGTAGGTGGGTAGGTAGGCCCTTAAGGCTCCATATTTCAAACAAATAGCTATGATACCATATGTAGCAGCCGTAAAAATACAAAATTTAATTTGATTTAGCATATAATTCTTTCTCATAAAAAATAATTCAATCACCAACATATGAGAATATGATATTCAACAAAAATTAAAATTTTATCCACAACATAAGAATTACCTAACGGAATAAAGAAATTACCTATCCCTGATGCTAATTCCCCCATAGATCTGGTTGTTCGTTGTTGAAACTGTGTCAAACACTACCCAAAACCATGTTTCCACCCTGCCAACTAGGACAACTTCCTAGCTCCAGGATACCATATGGATATCCTGGCCCCCGTGCCCAAAATCCCCAGCAAACCTGTGCCCCCGTAATGATCCTCCCAGACTGCAAAACTCCAACTCAGAACCAGAAAATCCAAAAAACCTCAAACCAGAACTCAAACTCCCCTCTTCAAATCCAAGAGAACCCTCCAAAAGATAAGATCCCCCTTCCCATAAGCCTCCTCCGCTCATATCCTTCCTTCACCGCCCTTTCTCCTCATTTATTTTCTCACCTACACATTTATTATCTTATCTGATTATTAATGCTTTATCCTATTATTAATGTTCCTTACCCTTATTTATTAATGCTCCTTATCCTTATTTATTAATGCTCCTTATCCCCTCCGTATATGTAATATTTAATTTAAACAATATAATTTATTAACCCTATTAAATTTATTACCCTGTTCATTCAATGTGATAGGTAATTAATTTAATTAATTAATTAATCAAAATTATAATAATTAATTAACTAATTAATATTTAATTAATATTATTATGCTGATATTTGTTTAGTTAAAACCATGTTAAGACAATTAATCACCTAATTAATTTTTCTTAATAATCCCTAAGCATATTTTCAACTAGGGTTGTTACAGAACAAAACTATAGTATGATAGAATAAGAAGGTTTGGCCATGGTGTATTCCTTCAAAAGATCAATCACTATCTTCTGGGATCTCACTTTAAGATGCATACAAACCATTTTGTGCTAAGATACCTAGTTAAAGATCCAGTGTTAGGGGGAAGAATATGCAGATGTATACTATTGTTCCAGGAATATGAAATCAAGGTGATCGTGAAACCAAGAAATTTTAACTTAGGACTAGATCACTTGTCACACATACTATCAGGAGAAGATGTAGGAAACTTAGATGATAGTTTACCTGATGCACACCTATTTGGAATTCATATCATCGATGACCATTTTTCGGACATAGTTTAGTTCTTGAAAATGAGAGTATCTCCTCCATAATTTACAGTAGTGAAAAAGAAGCAACTTGTAGTGAAGGCAGAAGACTACTAGTTGATAGTAGGAAATTTGTACAAGTTAGGCATAGACAATATTATGTGATGTTGCATATTATAACATGAAAGAAATATGGTACTATTAGAGGTGCATGAAGGGGTTGTAGGATGTCACTATACAAGAAAGGAAGAAACTCATAAGATTTTTCACACGGGACTATGGTGGCATACCCTTCAAAAATATGCTAAGGAATTATGCCAAAGTTGTGATGTTTGTTAGAGGCTTGGAAAGTTGTCCAGGAGAGATGAAATGGCATTAGTTCCAAAAGTGACATTGAAAGCATTCTATAAGTGGGAAGTGTAATTTTTAGGGCCAATTAATCCACCATATAGGATATCAAGAGCTAGGTACATCATTACTGTGATAGACTATTTAACCAGATGGGCCAAGGCAGAACCAGTCAGAGACTGCAACGTGGAGACAACTGCATGATTTTTGTTTGAAAATGTAGTAATATGGTTTGGATGCCCAAGGATACTTATGAGTTATTAGGAAACACATTTCTTGAATAGGAATATTTTAGTGTTAATACAGGAGTTTCATATCCATCATCATAAGAGTACACCATACCATCCTCAAGAAAATGGAACAGTAGAAGCTTTCAATAAGATCTTGAAACATGTGCTGAAATGTTTTTGGAATATAAGTTGGAATGACTGGTAATTGAATATTCTAGAAGTATTATGGGAATATAGGACTACAAGTAAGAAGCTAAAAATACATACTCCATTCAGGTTGATGTATGGATAATAATTCTTTATGCTAAAGGAATTCATAGTACCGATTTTGTGCATTTTTGTGATGAAAAAGCTTACAAATTCAAGTGTAATGGATAAAAGACTATCATAACTAGTATAACGTGAGGAAAACCATTTTGCCGCAGGTTTCCACTAGTAGGTTCATAAAGTGTGTGAGAAATATTGGCATGAAAGACATATCAAGCAGAAGAATTTTCAGACATGAGACTTAGTATTACTCTATGATAGTAAGTATGTACAAAATCCAGGGAAGTTCCATATGCATTGGTTAGGACCATATGTGATAAGGATCATCATATCAGTAGGTGTTTCTCATTTGGAAAAATTAAATGGATAAATTATGGAAGGACTGGTTAATGGTAGTCGGTTGAAACTGTACAGGGACAACTGTGCTTCTGTGCATTAGTCTGAACTACATATAACATGTACTATAGAACTTGTATTATAGTGTATCATAACAAGAAAATGGAATAAAAAGTGTCTGAGGTAAGAGACAAAAGGTTAGAAGGAAGCATAGAAGTATTTTTCAAACAATTAAACTATAGAATGTCACAGAGACGAAGTAAACAAGGAGGACGCATGTGTAAGAATGAAGGTTGAAATGAGATAGAGGCATATGAATAAATCAGGAAAATAATTTAAGCCAATCCATGATGGGGCATGATATAAAGAGTGAACATGAAGGTGAAGTAGTGGCACTGCATAGACATAAATGAAGATTGACAAGAGTATTTTGATAGGTTGGAAAATCTAATGTATAATATATTGGAGATACAAAGTTAATAAAGCTTTAAGGAAAGTAATGAATGGTAAGGAAAGTGGATTAGATTGTAAGTTCAGGTGTGAATGAGTTTAGAAACAATTGGAAACAAGGGGATAAAATCAGTTGAAGGGTTGAATGGGAAAAATAATTTATCATAGAGAGAAGCAAAAGTAGATAGCATAGAGCGAAGTGAATGGAGAATAGAGCTGAATAATTTAGTTGCATAGAAGAGTTGCAAAGAACCATGACACCACCCAAGGAAGTAGTGACATCAACATCACCACCAAAGAAACAATGTAGTAAGCCACTAGTAGTACCGGTACAGGAAGAGTTTCCAGGAGCATCAACATTAGAGTCGAGTTCAACCAACATTCCAAAGGAGTACATACCACCAAGGAAGTTGTTACTAAAGTTGGTCCACTTACAGAAGGAAGCAAAGAATCTACTCATGGAGCCAAAAATTCCACTAGTATTAATAATTGAAGAAGACATGTTAGGTGCAGTGTTGAGTCTGAAGTTTGTAGATCATGACCTGTCAAACAAGAAGAATTATCCCTAAACAAATATTTGATGGAATTCATCAACCAAGAAATGTTATTTATTAGAGTCGATCCAAATACATGGGTAACAAGATTGGAAAAATTGGGAATCTTGACCTTGTTACAGATCCTGCATTTTGGTATGAGCAGCAAGATAAACGCATGTGTGAAGATGTTGTTAAGTTACGTTCATGGTGGATACCTATGGTTGTAAATACTCATGTCTATCTATATAGAGTTTATTGTGCAAATCACAGGGTTTCCCATAGTAGGAGAGGAATCATTAATATTGTTTACAGAAAAGTCAAATGCAAAAGCATTGTCGAAGAATATGAAGGAGAATTTTGGTATGTTCAGAGCAGTGCACAGAATCGACATAGAAAGCATCAATGTCGACTACATTATGTTCACAACAAAATTTTTATCTTGCAAATTGATGAGAAAGTGTCACATAAATCAATTTCCAATAGGAGTGATAGCAGTGGTAGAAAAGTGCATGGAAGGCATGCAGATGAGTTGGCCAACTTTCATATTCAACCAGTTCCAGATAGACTATAGAGAAGTGAAAGATAAAGGTATGGAGTTTCACTATACATGGTTGTTTATATTAATATAATTAGTGTCTTGGAGGGAGCCGAAAGACTTACATTTTTTTTAGATAAAAATAATTCATGCTTAACAAAAAGGCACATTAAATTGTGGCATATTGTGCACAAGGAGAGGCAATTATACAAAAATATTCACTTTTATATCTATAAGCAACCCATTAGGGAAAGAATTTATAAGACACCGCACATACTACCACACGTGGTAGAGGCATACACAACAACTCTACAATTTCAGGCAAGGCGCCATCACATGTATATCAAAGTGAAGAAGAATCCAATTCATGAATGGCTACCTACACGATATTGGGTAATTGAAGAAGATATGGGACACATAATGGAAGAATGGGATGATGATTGGAATATCCCAATGAAAGAGACAAAGAAAGAGAAACCAACAAAACCAACCCCTAAGATAGAAGAAATAGATGATAAATAAAAATAAGAACAGGATAACGAAGGAAATGGCACAAGAAAAAAAAGACAAAATACAATCCCACACATGAGAGAGAATAGAAAATAAGTAGACATGGGGAAAGTAGTCCCACAGCACAAGAAAATGAAAGTTTTAAGGGAACCAACCATTCAAGCCCTCGTATAAGATGACTTGGAAAAAATTTCATACCAAGTTAAGGAAGCAACAAATGAATCTTTTGAGTGTGCAACAAAACAACAAGAAGAAAAGAATTTGGATAAGAAAGAATAGATTGTTGCGTTGTGACAAATTTTGAAGACCACGAGACTTGCACCAGAACAAATAGGACAACAAGTGCATGAAGAGAATACAATGAAGACAATTAATGTGCAACAATTGAAATCTTTCATATCTGGAGAAAGACGAGTCATGAATATAGCGACAGGAGCCTTAGAGTTCCCCACGACATAGCTAAAAGAGAAATCCAAGGCACTGATTCATATTGAATTAGTTTTATCTCAGTTTTTTTTTTAAGTCTTATACATATTATAGACGAGTGTAACAGAGGAAATTCATGTTTGTGTAGTTTCAACCTCGATGGAGTTGACAAAGACAGTCACAAATAAAGACATGTTGCAAGAAAAATATGACCAACTTAGGTTGGATCAAAATGAGGTCGTGCAACAGGAAGAGAGAGTGAAACAGGTAGTCCACCAAGTGTATAACATTATTCTAGAGGTACCTAGGGAGGAATATACCCCATTGAAGGAAAAAGTGACAAAGTTGACCAAATCCATTCAGGGATTCCACACTAAGATCAATGACATAGAGACATTATAGATACCAGTCACTCCCCTGAAGGAAAGGGAGAAAAGAGAGAAGTTTGTGACCGAAACTTTAGATAATATCAAAAGCCTAGAAGAAAAATGTGCACAATTGTTTGCAGAAAGAACGAAAGCTTGGACACAACTAGCTAAAGAAGTGGAACTGCAGATGATTGACCAGAAGTTACAAGCTATGCAAGAAAAGGCACACAAGTTTAAGGAAGTAATGAGTACATTACTATCGATAGAGATGGTAACAACAATGGCATAAAACCCAAAGATATACTCAGAACCGAATCAGCTAAAGGAAGAGCAGTAGGATCATGCAAAAAAGATCGATACCTTGTAGGAAGAAGCCTACAAGGTGGTGGAAGGATTAGCAGCTACTCAAGGTCTATTCAAGTAGAAAATCTAGGAAAGTGCTGAAAAAGTGAAGACTCATATCATTGCAAAGATGGTCGAGGAAATTGTACAACAGGAAACCCAAGTCAAAGAAAAAGTTGAAATGGCTAGAGATACATTACATAAGTTTTTGGTGACATGGAATAAGGCCTGAACTGGCTCGAGACAAGCCACATGTGAGTCTTGGGGGCTTGTTGGAGTAGGCTATTTCGGATAATTTTTTAGAATCACAAAAAAGTGGATCACTTGGCATTTTGGTAAAGGAGCAGTGCGCATGGAAAGAAGTTAGTGAATTTTAAGGAGTTAGTGTGCAAGAGGCGGAGGTTAGGTAGGAGTTTTGGGACATTTTTCCCACATTGTAATAGGATAAGCCCTATTGTAAAACTATAAATATATAATGGGTTTTTTGTATAAAGTAACAGAAGGGAGAGAAATCGTGAATCTGAAATCTTGAATCTTGAAGGATAAGTGGTGAAAATTTGAGAGGAAGGGCCTAGTTGAGTTGGGTGTCAAGAAATGAATAGTGCGCTAAGTTGAATATCACTCGAGAGGTATGTGTGCACAACAACATAGAACGACTTGGGAAGGGTTGGGTTTTTAATGAATATCATTATATAAGCAGAGTGTGCACCCATTATAAGGAAGAATATGAATGAATAACATAAGAATCTAGTCATTGTGGGTGTAGCTCAGTTAGGGTGAAGCACGTTAATCCATGTGTTCTAATGTGCATTTTTTTATGATGTGTGTGTGTGTGTGTTTTTTAATGCGCACCTATGATGAATGGTTAATATGAATATGTTAGATATTTTAAATTATTTTGTGCATATGATGAATGGTTAAATGAATCTGTCATAGATCGTAGTACTGATATGGTTTCACACACATAACATATGAATGAACGATAAGTAAACAATAAAGAATGAATGCCCCATATTCCATCATGACTCTGGAAACCTATGATCTAGATGGATATCGATGGCCACCCACCTATTCCAATTGGCTCACATGCATCTTTTTTCATTGGCATTGATTTCCTAGATTTTCGAGTCCTAAACTTATGGGGTCGTTTTGAGGCCTTAAAAAAAAAAATTTGGGCTTGCCACAATCAAAATAAAGATAGAGTCATATTTTGATGACATAATGTGTATTCCTCGAATAGACCTTTCCAACGGTACCTAAAACAAAGATTGTATGCAAATGTTACGACCCCGTGAAGTTATTGTACCAACTTACCCCATCGGGGCCCACATAACTTTTGGTGCTTCATCTCCACATTGGGTTTGCAAACCTTTTCTATTTTCATCTTCCAAGGGCTAGGTTTTTGGATATTTAGGGTTTTTCCATTTATGTTAAAAATTTCTTTTGAGCCTCATTGTAATGATATTCTTGCGAATGAGCATAGCCATTGTTATAGGAGAATCCCCCTGTGGACAAGTGGATTTCTTCTTGGATACTATACCCCTATAATCAAGACAGAAAGGTGCTAATGTGGACAATAAAATTCATTTTCATGAAGCTAAAATATTCAAGGAAGAAGAAGAAAGAAAGGTAAATACCTTTAATACATTTTTCCTTGATCGATCCAGGTTGATCTTGATCTCCAAGTTCTTCAGAAGGTCCTACAATACAATGAGAAGAAACAATGAAACATACTTCATACTCTACCAATTAGCTTCATAATAGATCTATGAAAAGAAACAAGTTCATGAAACATACACAAACTTAAAGGAAACAATCCAAGCACATATTTATATTAATGAAAACAAAGCAAAGTGCTTAGAACCATAGATGTAGATGTAGCAGCTTCACCAATCTCTCTTTGTCTAGACCCTTGCTCAAAATTTCCACGATCAAAATGAATGTAACTTTCACTGATAAATCTCCCTTATGAGATCATAAGTTTGATGCCTCTAAATTGCCCTGTCTTTTCACCATGAGGAGGCGTCCTTATATAGGCTTGGAGAGGCCTAACCACTTAAGAGATTCTTGCGATAGGTTGAGGATCCTTCTCCTTCAGTTGTGGATCTTCCCTAAGATTGAGCCTTGACCTCAGATCCAAATCCAACCAGCTCGAGAGATGAGAGGGATTCTTCCCTGATTTTCCTCAATAGTCTAAAATTCGCTCAGAAATGGCCAGCAGCAAGTGCTCCCTCAGAATGGGGCATATAGCATTGCAAATCTCCCCCAAAATAGGGTACAGAGCGTTCACACTTCCTGATAGTGTATAGGGGAGAGCTGCCTTCCAAAATTGATTTTTGAGTGGTTTTTTACATGGCAAAGGACTTGTACTCTTTGTCAAATGATTTCTCCTCTTCAAAACCAGTATTTTGAGGTGTCTTTTAAGTGTTGTTGATAATGTTGTCTGAGACACAACATAGGCAAGATGACAGTATGATATTTGTGACACTTGCGGCCAAAATGTGACACTTGTGACATTGGTAATGACGACACTAGGCCATCATCGTAATGAGTAATTTTGATGTGTAACAAATTTCCCCCCAAAGTGCGAAGTTAGAAGACGGGAATTGATGAATGAAGTACTTTGTAGAAATTTTAGAGCAAGGGTATGGACTCAGATAACCTAGAAGAAGCTGCACACAACCATCAAACAAATATTATGACATGTTTCAAACCCAAGGTAAGCATACCTATGCTTGAGTGATAAATATTTTCAAGGTATGGTCGCCATAAAATACACTGTGGATCCATAATTATATTGACAAAAAGGTATATCCATTGAAGATACAATGTGGATCTATAATCCTATGACCTGAAGTGATCGTAGCCACAAAGAATACACAGTGGATCTACGAGACGACAAGACATAGCCATGAACAATACAAAGTGGATCTATGTGACAGTATATGTGTCAATGTTCAAAAGAAACTTCGTCGCAACCTAGAGAAAGTACATATAAGAGTGATGAATCAATCCAGGGTCTTCTTACTGATCTCGATGTAGTATGAATATAACCATGTGAATAGATTTACTAATGTCGAAGATGGTAGAAACCACTTGATTATCGGTCAATGAGGTAAACCGTTAACAAGCACGAGGAAAATCACCATTGATGTCAATGATTCCCAAGGTACTCTAATACACTCCAACGAATGTGAATGGATGAGATGAAGTAAAACATCCATGGAATCATCTTATTAGAGTTCAATGATGTAAAAACATTTTTGGATGCAAGGAGTCCTACCATTGAGGCATGCAGGTCCCAAGGTACTAACTAGTTTCTAAGTCTAGTTCCCAAATAATGTGCTGAAGTCGACAGGCACAGACTCGTCGAAGGAGGGACTTGATGTATCCCCCATAAACGACATGAAACTAACATAGAGATGTAAATTGGTGGATCAAATGAACATGGACTAGCATGGGTATTGAATCAAGAAATTTGTGATGGCTGACTCTTGAGGCAGATACTTCCCTTGACCACTGAGGCACAATAGAAAAAACATGACATGGACCAAAACACAATGATGCAATGGATACGATGACTTTTTTCAGGTGACCCAAAGGAGTAAGAAAAATCATAGGATTGGTTCAATGCAGAGGTTCAATGGATTAAAATGTGTGCAAAGACAAAGTTTCGTGTTCAAGGGTGACCATAAGAGTTACTAGTAATGTTCTCAAAAACTGCTTGTCTTGCTTCCTTCAAATTTTCCCCCATCCATATAGACAAGTACCTATTTTTTATTTAACGAGCTCAAGGAGTGTAACACATTCTTGATATAACTCACCTTCAGTAAGTCCCTCTTCCTTTGTTTAATGAACTAGAAGAAGTAAGGGTTCAGTCTCGTATGGGCCTTTCAATGTATCATTGTTTAACAAGTCCAGAGAAGGTAAACTCGGTGATTTTTCATGTTTAGAGAGTCTGAAAAGAACTTAAAGATGACTCCAATGTTGTCCTTTTTTGTAATGTTAGTCTCGTGAGGCTGAAAAAGAGATAAATTATCACTCGAAAGATGCCCTTTCAAAACTTTTAACCAATGGGAAAGGAAGCAATATCACTTGGAAATATTTTCATGTTTAGAGAGTCTGAAAAGAGATTAAAGACGACTCCAGGGGGTTCATTTTCATATATCCATGCGATCCCAAAAAAGAGATAAATATTTGCTCGGTTACATTCTCATGTTTTCACGAGCATGAGAAAGAACAAATACTAAGCTCAGTACTCTGCCCCCAGCTTGAAAGCTAGTGGCTTAACTCCAGAATGATCATCAAAGACTGGAGACATGCCCCCCAAGCTTCAATTCATTCATCAACTTTGAGGTTGTCACCAATTTCTGTACTAGATGGAGAAAAAGGATAAGGGTGGATGAAATAAAGGTTCAAATACGAGACCTAATGAAAGACTCGACTCGACATCTACGAGATCTGGAAAAAGAATCAACCTGACAGGAGAGGTGACCGTTTCATTTTTTAATGAGCTTGACATAGGAGATGAACTATGCTCAAGGCTTTGGGTTCAATCCCCATATTTCTGTTTCATTTTTTAACAAGCTTGTTGTAGAGAAGAAAAACTATGCTCATAGATTTTTGTTTCATTTTTTAACGAGCTTGACACAGAGAAGAGAAACTATGCTCGTTAAATATTCTTGATCATGGATTCCAAGAGTATAACGCTTTGGAAGGACACCATGTCAAGGGACAAAACTTGGTCATTTCTTCCAAGAGATATTCACTAGATGGAAGAAGAATTCTCTGGAAGGAACACATGTTGAGGGTATCGTCAGGGGTAAGGAGATCAAGCTCCAATATCCCTACCAAAGAGATCACCATGTCAAATACCGGATCCAATTCATCTGAAGTTGAAGTCATGGGAGATAATGCCACATAATTGACCTGTGGCAGGGGTGATATCGACTTCTTATAAGACCCATTTAGGGAGGTCATTGGGTTGATGGTCAAGTCAGGGCCAACAAACAAAATTTGATCAATAGTCACTATTCTTCCATTGTGTGGGAAAGATATCACACGAAAAAGAGTGGACAAAATAGCTTTCATGGAATAAACATAATCTCTCCCAAGGTGTAAATCAAAATCCAAGGGGTCCTGCACTACCATAACATCAATAAAGATTATTTTCCCTCCCAAAGTTACAAGAAACCAAGGAAGGATCCCTAAAGGGTGATTGGTTCTTCTGTTAAAATCCAATAGAGTCTGGGTAACTGGAACAAGCTGAGGATAACCCAAATCTTTCCCAGAAATAGAGGACAAAATATTGACGAATAAACCTTCATCTATCAGTGTCTAAGGAATGACCCAACCAAAAACCTGTACTATAATATTGAAAGGAATTTGGGAGGGAAGACGAGCTATAGTTAGCGCACCCCAATCAAAAAGGATGTCCTCATTAATTGAATGGGTTTCGCAGGAGAGGGAGCAATGCCCCCCAACACGGTAGATTATGTATCAACGTGGGCATAATTGGGTTTACTCTCTAGCGGTAGAGTAGGATCGATTGATAACAACATCAAATCGACCACTTGGGTTGCATTCTCCAAGGGTCGAATGGGGTCAATAGGTGGAAATGGGATCAACCGCTTGGGTTTCACTCTCTAACGGGAGAGTGGGATTGACCTAAGATGGGATCAGATAAACCACTTTTTCAACTGGTTCAACTAAGGATGTGACCATATTGATGATATGATCAACCAGAATGACTGATGAAGGGACCAGAGCAACCACTTTGGCACTCGTTAGAGGAGGAGTGGGATTGACCATGTTGGCACTCTTCGGATGAAGGGTGGGACTGACCAATAACGACACTAGACCGGTCACTTGGGTTTCACTTTTCAGATGAAAAGTGGGGCTGATCGATGATAGAACTGGATCAACTACTTTTGTTAGTGGTTCAAACGAGGATGAAACTAGATTGACCATCTGATCAACCAGACTGGTCGAGGATGGTACTGGATTGACCATTCCATCAACTAACGATGGGTTGGGGGAAATCTTACGATAACCAGTTGGGAGTTGAATCTTTTCCAAAAGAGAAGAAGCCTCATCCATACGAGGACAAAGGTGAGAATAATGATCACCTTCGCATAACATACAAGGAAATTTGACAGTTGTCTTCTTCTTACCAATCTTAATATCACTGTTAATGGGGTGTCACCAACATGTCAAGCATGGGTTGATGACATGGAGGACCACATTTCTAAGACCTTGGGAAGACTAGGAAAATCCCTCAGAAAGTGGGCACCCTTACAAATATTGCAAGGGAATTTGGGTTTCCGATTCTTCGTTTTAATCTTTTCGACCTCATCAGCACTCCCAGTATGATTAATATTAGCTAGTTTCTTGGATCCAACATATGATATGGTTGGAGGCTTGGTCCCTTTCTGGTTCTTCTTCTTATTCTCATTTCGTTTCTTCTTCTTCTTATCAACCTGGATACTCGCTTTAGAGATTTCACTAGGCGAAGAAGGAGAAATGGAAGGAGACCTAACGGGCGAAGAAGGAGAAAGGTCGACATGAGGTTGATGTGTGGGTGGTGTTATTACATCTGAAGTACCTACATTCGAGATCACTGGAGTGGAAAACAACCATACCAGTTGTTATCACTGAAATTTCGTCCGCACAGGGCGACAAAGAACTCCGCATCGTCAGCACAGAAAAACAGTCATTCATGGCACAAGGATTAACTCCACAGCACATCAAAAGGGCCAAAACTATACAAAGTTGGCTAAAAAGA
>ML789462.1:0-14921 GCA_009831015.1 Picea engelmannii
TCATCGTCTTCCTGGATGACATTCTAGTGTATTCCAGGACCGAAGAAGAACATGAACAACATCTGAGGATGGTGTTGCAGGTGGTAAGAGAGCACCAACTGTATGCCAAGCTGAGCAAGTGCTCATTTTATCAGGAACATATCCATTACTTGGGACATATTATCTCGAAGGATGGGATAGCGGTAGACCCTGAGAATATTGAAGCCATTAGAGAATGGTCTGCGCCAAGGAACGTAACAAAAGTTAGATCCTTCATGGGATTGGATGGTTATTACAGAAGGTTCATCGCATGGTTTTCCAAGATAGGTCACCCTATCACTTCCTTACAAAGAAAGGAGAAACAATTTCACTGGATAGAGGGATGTGAGGAAAGTTTCCAGCGATTGAAGCAACGATTAACCAGTGCTCCAATCCTGAGGATTGCAGATCCAAATGCAGATTTCATAGTATGCACTGATGCATGGAAAGAAGGACTGGGAGGGGTCCTCAGTCAAAACGGATTCGTAATCTGTTATGAGTCCAGGAAATTAAAAGAGCACGAGAAGAACTATGCAACCCATGACTTGGAGTTGGCAGCCATAGTTCATGCTCTAAAGAAATGGAGGCATTACCTCATGGGAAGGAGGTTTGAACTTAGAACATACCATAACGGTCTGAAATATTTGTTTGATTAGCCAACCTTAAATGCTAGACAAAGTAGGTGGCTGGAATTTCTGTGTGAGTATGACTTTGAGATCAAGCATATCAAAGGAAAGGAGAATAAAGTGGTTGATGCACTTAGTAGGAGGGTGAATGAATATGATGCTACAACCATTAGCATGTATCGGATTGATATTAAAAGAAGTATTCTGGAGGCTGCAAATGTAGATATGCAGTATAGAGAATTGGTAGCCAAGCTACAACAGGGTAAGACTCCATAGAAGATGGAAATTTATAAATTGGAAACAAATGGAATACTACTATACAAGAACAAAATTTTTGTACCCAATGTCCAGTGCTTGAAACAAATGATTTTGCAGGACATGCATAATGTGCCTTATGCAGGGCACCCTGGATATTAGAAAACAATAGCAGCAGTCAAGAGCCATTACTTTTGGCTGGGTATGAAGAGAGAGATCACTGAATACATCACCAGATGTATGGAGTGCCAGAAAGTTAAAGCTGAGCATAGGCACCCAGTAGGGTTGCTGCAACCTTTACCCATTCTTGAGTGGAAGTGGGAAGTAGTAACGATGGATTTTATTACAGGATTTCCTAGAACAACCAAGCTGCATGATTCAATCATGGTGGTGGTGGACAAGCTTACAAAAGCTGCCCATTTTATTCCACTGAAAACTACTCACAAGGCAACAGATGTTGTTGATATTTTCATAAGGGAAGTGGCATGATTACACGAAATTCCTAAAACGATTGTGTCTGATAGAGACCTGAAATTCACCTCGAATTTCTGGAAAGGATTGTTCAAAGGATTTAGAACGAATCTGAACTTTAGTACAACTTATCATCCTAAGTCTGATGGACAGACAAAGAGGGTGAACAGAGTAATAGAAGACATACTGAGAATGTATGTGATGGAAAAACCATCAAGGTGGGAAGACTACCTGCACTTGGTAGAATTCACCTACAACAATGGGTATCATGCATCATTGAAGATGAGCCCATTTGAAGCACTTTATGGAAGAAAGTGCATTACTCCAGTGAGATGGGATAATCCAGCTGATAGAACAGTAGTTGGGCTAGAGTTTCTCAAGGAGATGGAGGACCAAATGATAAAAATTAAGCAGAATTTGAAAGCTACCCAGGACAGGAAGAAAAGTTATGCTGATAAGAACAAAACACATAGAGAGTTCAAAGTGGGTGATCATGTTTTCTTGAAAGTGAAAGCTAACAAGAGTTCCCTGAAGCTGGGAAGTTGTGCCAAGTTGGCAGCCATATTTTGTGGGCCATTTGAAATCCTGGAAAGGATTGGGCTAGTTGCATATATGCTTGCATTACCTGCATCCATGACTGTACATAATGTGTTTCATGTTTCATTACTTAAGAAATATATACCAGATGCTAATCGTGTTATCGATTGGAATGTGATTCAGGTGGTGGAACAAGAAGGTGTCCTGCAAGTGCATCCTGTGCGCATACTGGACAGGAAAAACAAATAGTTCCAGAATCGAGCTATAAGGCTTGTAAAGGTCCAATGGACCTGGTACGGTCCTGAGGACGCAACATGGGAACATGAAGATGCTATGCGGGTAGAATACCCGCATCTTTTTGAAGATTTTGGAAAGCTTGCGAATACTGTGTGAAAGTTGCACTGAGGACAGTGAAAAAATAAGGGGAGGGGATTGTAATACCCCAAGGACGTGCCCCAATTGTATTATGAATTGTAATTTTGTTTTATAGGCTGGTGAGACAAGTTTATATAAGCTAGTGGGCTTATGTGTTATTTAGGCCAGGGAGCCTAAGTGTTGAGGGCTAGGAGCCTGATTTTTGTACATGTAATTATGGACAATATTAATACAAAAACATCTCTGTGTGTGGACCGACCACGATGAATGAGTGATGGGGGACTAAGATTCCACAAATCCTGAGTAAGGGAGAGGGGGCTGAAAGGTTATTTTGATGGGCTAAGCTTGAGGGCTTAAGTCCTTTGGAATAATAATAAAATATTATTCCAAAGCTGTGAAAATGTATATGTTTTATCCTAAGTTCCTGGAAGGGGAATGTGTGCAAGATGGGAAACATGCAGCCCCAGGGAGACAGGTGTCGACCTGGGTTCATGCAGTTAAAACTAGAGAAGTAAGCTGTGTTGGGGGTTCGTCCTTCATTCATTGATCCGCCACCTGAGTCCGGGGGTTGGTCCATTCTTCTGTGGGTTTTCTAAACCGTGTGACCTCTGTATTGGAGTGCGACATACCTCACGCAACTCTGAAATATGAAACTGTGAAACCCAGTGGTAAACCCATGGATTGAGCCGAGTCTCCTGTGTGTCCGTTGAAACCTGGGCATACCGTAATCGTCCATGCCGTGTGTGTTTTAACTATGGACTGTTGTGGTCATGCAGTCCCTTGGCTAAGTGTAATTGGCTACTGTCATCCGTCCTCTGCTGAGTCTTACTGTTGTTCTCCATGTGCTGGAACAAAATTGAATAAGTAGGTTGTCAAACCTGTGGGAGAATCTCTCCAGGTGAGAGAGTGCTCTCGGAAGGAGAGAGCTCTCGGAAGGAACCCTGTAGCTGCCATAGAACTCAAATTTTTCCAGTCCGGTCTGTTGCTGAAGCCCAAGGCAAGGGAGGTTAGCAGCTGAAGGACTGTCTAGGTGACAAAGAAGGTGTATACTCCTGGGGTGGGACAGGCATGTGGGGAAGGAGAGTCTATGGGCAATGGGCATAAGTGGTTCCTAGGAGATAATCTTCCTTCTTTTACATGTATTCTTCCTGTAAACCTTACCTAGCCTAGGATTTCTTACCCGGTGGAGCTTAGTCCCAGCTCGGGGGTGACCTGCTGCTGAGAGTGATGAGCAGTGTGGTCTAAGGCTGGGAGGTTCGTGGAAGGTCTACACGCAGTTGGTGGTGCATGACAGTTTCAAAGATAAGTGTCACTATGTTTTGTAATTATGTAATTAATTAAGTTGCATACCTGTGATTCTTGCAATGTTATTACGTATTTTGTTGTGCATATGAATTATTGTTATTTCCATTAACTCTGAAATGCTATCAGTAATTCTGTGTTAACTGTAATTAAGCATTTTAAGTTCATTAGAATGCATAATGTGTTACATAAGTGTTTTTCCGCGAAGTAGCATTGACCCGACCGTTGGGGTTGATGGTCGGGGGAGTTACACATGGAGGGGCTTCTAGTGAGATACCTTACAACTTCATTCAATCATTTGAGTAGATTCATGTTTAATGAAGGTCACGGTTAACGAGGCTTGCTTGACGAGAAATCCTTGGCGATCGTTCCGACAATTTTGGACCTCAAATTTTGATTCTATTAGTGGCGTTAGAATTATAATAACGTAAAACATACATATAGACTATTTCAAGAGTGAAATTTTTACTTTGACTAGTACCCAAAATTGCAATAAAAGACATTTTTAATGAATTTCAGACCCTGTTCTTGCTACTTCTTTGCCCAAATTCAGTTCCATCAATTCCTATGAAATTTGTGTTATATAGGCTCTTAATCCATCCATTAGAACTAAATTCAAATGTTAGTGGCTGAGAACTATTATCCCATGAAAACAATCAAATGATGTTTGGAACACTTGCCACTGAGTAGACAACACGAGTACCAATTCTTATCTGAGATGCAATTCAAAGCCAGATTGTTCCCTATAGATGTTTCAATTAACCCACCTAACAATAAAAAACACTTTCATGATCAAGGTTATTTATAAAATAAAAAAGGTGCAAAACGTGCACGCTAGCATGGTATGTGTATTGAAAGCTATTGGAAACATACAAACTCAATCACAACTGCAACATGATGTATATTAAGAAAGGTAGATCCAGTCAAGAATGGAGGGATTAATCACTTGAAACCATAAGAATCTAATTAACAGGCGCATCAAGAACGATTTGCTTGAGGAATTTGGGAGAGTTTTGGAGATTAAACCATCTTGTTGACATCGTCTATGTCAGAGAGAAAAAGAAGATCATTGACAATATGCTCAATGTCGATGAGGGTTCGACATATTTATTCTAGCATACCAATGACAGAAAATGGTAACTTGCCGACAAACACTGTGCATATGAGGGAAATAAAGGAAGCTTGTTGATACATGATGTATCAACAGAAGAAAGATGAACCTCTATGATACACCATGTATTGATGAAAATGATACGAACCTCATAGATACACCATGTATCGTCAAATATGAGATGAACCTTGTCGATACCTTGTATCCACGAAGATGAGATGAACCTCGCCAATACCATGTATCGGTGAAGATGGGGGGATGTACATTGGTGTGTTGGCACCGATGATCTCATTGTTGTCGATACAAAAAGTGGAACTCATCGAGTATGTAGCAACATGTGTATTAGAGGGGATGTTGGGATGCATGTTGGGGTGTTGGAAACATAAAATTCATGGTCACTGATACATTGAGAACATTAACCAAGCCTTAAGTGACATACGTATCGGTCATGATAGCTCAAACTTCACCGACATGCCAATGAATGAAACTTCGTGGTTATTGAGACACAAAATAATTATAATAAAATTCTATAAGTGTTGGTGGCTTTTTCAGCGTCAAAGAAGAAAATAAGAAAAAATTATACTAGTTGTATCGACAAGGAAAACATTAACTCACAAATATCTTCAGGATCAATGAGTTTAGACTTAAAAAAAATTAAGTGAAACTTTGAGAAATTTTCAATGAATATCACAAGGATGACTCGACCTCTTCCACAGGTTAAGAGAGACTTAAGACAAGAAAGCATGGTCCCTATTTCTTGGGAGAAATTTACCTCTTTGAGCAATGAAAGAAGACAAAGGGAAGGTGTTGGTGCCTAACACAACACATTGATAATGCACTGATGAATTATGATGTTCTGAATCTTAACCGAGATCTGGAAAGATACTAAATAAGGGAGATGTGGCTCTGATCTATCCAAATCGAAGGTAATGAGTAATGTATCTGATGGATCGACTGCCCCCAATGTTGAGAGAAAGGCCTTCCTTTGTGAAGTCAAGGTTTGCAGGAATTCTAACACAGATATGACTGCGGGAGATTGATCCAAATCATCGATAAGGATATAGTTGTGAGATTCCCTAGCATGTGGGTTATGTACATTGCACCTTAGAGGTTCACGGGGTACCTAAGGGGTGGTATCAATACTATGAAGAGAGATCATCAAAGGTTCTCCTGCTGATAATTGGGGTGTGTCAGAAGTGGTCAGACTAGAGTCAGGAGGCACGCCATATTGGTAGTTGTGAGTTTGGAGGAGGATCTCCTCCTTTGTTGTGAGGAGGATACTATGATCTTCATGATTTCCTGATTAAGAATTTTTGGAGTTAGGGTATTGACCCATTTTCTATGGGGGAGTGGGGGGGTACTTCTTGTTGGGTGGTTATTACTCCTTGATGAGGGATAGGGTTCTATAGAACTACTGGTGTTTGGGGTCGCATGTAGTTTTGTGGAACTTGCAGAGTGCCCTATGGGGCAGGGGGTCTCTTTGTGTTCATTGACTCCTTCATTCAATTGTAGTAATTGATTTGAGGGAAATGGTGAGTGTAATGTCCATACTCACAACATAAGGGGAAAGGAAAGTTTGTTCTAAGATTATTGTTCTTTCCTTGACATTGTGTAGTATACCTAGGGAGGTAATATTGGGTACCTCCCTAGATACCTCATATTACCTCCCTAGGTATACTACACGTTGGTCATTAGTGTTTCATGCGTTCTGATTTTGGTTACCATATTTTTTAGTGCCCCCTACTTGAGGGTTTTGATGTTGGGGATTGTGCCCTTGTTTTGGGTTAGCATTATTTTTGTTCTTCCCTTTATTTTTGGCATTATTCGACTTGGTATATGGATTTGTTGTGTTAAGTTGTTCAAAATATTTATTTTGTTGTATGGGTGAGGGTTGAACAAAATTGACACTTTTCTATTGTTTCCCTTGTGATGGCGAGGAAATGGGTTGGGGGGATGAGAAAAGAGTAATATTGATTACTCTATGGCGAAGGTTTGTATTGGTTATAAGATGTTGATGTTCCTCCTCCACCATTGGGGTTGTATGACTGGGTCATGGTTGGCCCTTGAATCGGTGTATGTACCATATTCACCAGCTGAGTAGGGTGGTGTCCCCCAAGTATTGGAGGAGAAGGAACTACAAATGTGGGGTTGGGTATAGGAAGGGCATAATACGGGGTACCTCCATAAGGGTTTGGGTATTGTTTGATACCAAAAGAGGGTATAAGTTGGACATAAGGGTTAAAATGGGTCATGGACCCAATCAACCCATCTGCTAAATTTGATCCTCCCAATTTGTCTTGACCAAATGGAAAAGGGCGAGGGGCATCTCGTAGCACCATGTAAAGGTATTTTGACTGTGAGTAGAATAGATCAAATTGTTACACCTTGGTGATGGCCTCATCTTTAGTTTGAGGCATGGTGGTGGTTAGATCTTTCACAATGGCAGGAACTAGTGATTTGAGGAACCAATCTAGTCTATTTTCTAGAGTGGTTTCGATCTTGCACAAGCTTTGCCGTCTACGCCATATGATCCACGATATGAGTATAAGTAGTTTGTCAAAATTCTGAGAGAATTTCCAAACCAATATCATGGCGCACAAGAAGCTGGAAGAATGATAAAAATGATTTGGCTAATGATTCAAAGGTTACATGGGACCATGATTTCTCATCTACATACCATTTCCCAGACTGATCGATGAGATTTCTTTGAAATAAACGTAGCCGAATAGAATCTTCTATTATGATATTAGAGGAGAACCAAAGGTGGAATGTGATTATGTGGTTGGCTAGGTCTTCACCTGGTTTACCATCAAACTTGGGAATGTTTGATGGCAGCGTAGTGGAAATATTTGGACAAGTTGCAGTATGCAAAATGGGGTCATTTGTGAGTTTCGTTAAATATGGAAGATTTAAGGAATCCAAGTATGGCAAGTTGGGAGCTGTCCCAACCATTGTATGTGAAGGTTGAGAGCTTTTTCCTTGAGAGGAAGGGTTGGTGGGTGAATTGTTTGGGATGGTTGTGTCGAGCAAGGTAGAACCAAGTAGAGTTGAACCAAAAAATTCTACATGTAAAGACGAATGGGGAGGTTGAACTAAGGTGTCAGAAAAACCTCAGATACCTCCCAATGGTAGAGGGAGGCAAACCATGCATCTAGAAAAATAGATATTTTGTGGGTCCCCTATGATTCTGGACTAGCTGAAAATGTGTGTGAATTTGAGTGATGAAAGAAGGTAGGGGAAAAATGATTTTGTAAATAAATATGAAATATGGCCTATGGTAACAATATAAATAACAACTGCATATGGTTAGTAATGAGTAACATATGTAAATCAACTAAAATAAAAAAATGTTGGTTGGGTAGGTTTTATCCGCATGGGGAATAATAAACAAAATGCATGTGTCCTATAGACATAATGTCCTTCCTCTCGAATAACATTGGGCCTTCCAATAACACTCAACAATGGGGCATGAACCCATCCGAAGAGGAACTAGTGAAGGTATGAAAATTAAGATATAATGAGGGGTAAATTGGGCATATCCAGAAATAGATGGATTTCCCAATAGCCACACAAAATCTAACTTAGGTGCAATTCCAACCCACAATTTCCACCGGAGTGAAAAATCTTAGGTTTGGCCACTAAGATACCTCAGTCAAGTGCAGTAGGGGACTCTCAGCCTAATAAATCGGTCCCAAGTCGGGTAACCTCACATGATTTGTATGGCTCAATAATGCACATGCGGAACAACCATACCTCGACACTCTCCCCTTCACGGGTATCTCCCTTCCTTACGACGTTGGAACACTTGACTTGGAGGATTTTAATTTCCCTAATTCATCAAACACTAAGTTTCAAAATGAAAAGAGATAACATGTTTTTTTTTGGATACCTACCCCCCAACAACTAACTTAAACTAAAACTTTCTTTTGTGCCCTTCTATGTAGGATTTTAGTGAGTTATTTTATGGTTGATTTTTGATGAATAAGGCTATGAGATTGGGATCCTAGACCAATCTCTTTGAATTAATGGTGTGCTTGAAAAATTTATAAAGATTTGTCAAGTCTTTCTGATCCTCCTAGATCGCTTGTGAGCGTAGGGAGGAGAGAATACTTTGATGTAAGTGATACATTAGAAACTTTGTGGTGTGTGAAGAGTGATTTTGTGTGCAAATATGTAAGTGTGAAAAAATATTTAAGTAGGATATGTGTAAAATTGAAGCATATGGACTTTTTTGGGTCCTTTACTTGTCTTTTTATTAAGTTACTAAATGTTTTAAGCAATCCTTGCATAATTCAAAACACTACACCTAGTTTGTCAATGATGTGGACATATGGGGTACTTACCAATATTTAAACTTACTAAGAATTTTTTGCTCTATGAAAAATGAATCTATCCTAGTTTGTAACACTGTGGACATGTATGGGTCCTTTACAATATGGTTAGTTTCTTCTTTACAAAGAAAACTATGAGGTGTCGAAGGGGCTTTGTCCTCACCTAACTTGTTAATGTGATTTGTGAAAAAAGGGAGATGGAACACACTTTGACACTCCTTTATGATTTCCCAAGATCACTCGAGAGAGTGTGGGGGAAAGAGCATAATTATAAGTGACTAAGGGAATTTCTAGTCCTGTAAACAATTTGATTTCAGAAAATAAATTAAGCTAAGAATTCAAATTCTTTTGATTTAGCCATCCACGTGGAAAATAAAAAAGAAAGATGTTTCTTTTTACTTTACTTTAGTGTGTTTAACTAATCTACCTTTGCAAGAAAGAACTCAAAGAGAAATTTGATCAGTGTTACAAAGTGCACAAAAATAAGCCCTATAATCTACTTCTTGGGAAGAAAATAAAAATCCCCCCAAAAGGAAGGAAACTAGAGTCAACACGAGTTATTGAAACAACTGTTGTGATAATGGCACATACAACATGGACATCACATAATTACAACTAGAACATAGCGTTAGTCACACATTTCAATGCGATTGTTTTCCTGAGAATCACATTGATGCTAAAACACCGATGGACATAAAAATTCAGATGGAATTTTCCCCACTTGAGGTCTGGATACTAAGGGATGGTTAGGGGGGGTGATCACTAGTCTTGCAATAAAAAAATGGTGAGAAAAAAGGCCCTAAGAGCCTAAAGCAGAAGAATTTGGATCGAACTCCCTAGTATGGTCACCAATTTGTTGGGACTATTTTGTCACTAGAGTGAGCAAACGATAACCCCTTTAATGTCAATATAATATGTACTTAACACCATAGTGTTAGCGATTTTTCTGGTTAAGGGGGTCGGAGGCGAAAGAAAAGGGTTTAAAACCCACTTGTCCTAAGTTTTATGCGCAAATGCGTCCGAATTAAACGAGAATCAGTTCTGGACGGTCCAGATCTACGCGCCTGGATCAACGACACGCGTTGGATTCCAGACCCCCCTTGCTTTTCTACCTTTAAGCGGGGGGGTCCGGAATCGCAGGCGCAACTCTCCGACGGTTCAGATTAGCGCGCCTGGATCAACGGCGATGAAGACCATTCCAGACCCCCCCCGCCTTTCTACCTTTAAGCGGAGGGGGGGGGGGTCCGAAATCCCATATGCAGCTTCCCGATGGCCACGATCGAGGTGCCCGGATCAACGACACTCGTGCAGTCTCTCCTTTCTCATCTGCCCTGTATTTAACCAGGAGTGGGCCCGTCTTCCTTCATGTAATCCCCCTTTCTGCCTTTCCCGTGCTGACATGTGTCCTCCATCCACCTCCCCTCCTCGGTCCACGTGGTTCTCTCTCTTCTCATTATCCACTCGCTGTTTTCCACATGTCCCGTTCCTTTCCACATCAGCCTCTCACCCGAAGGCGAGTTCGTTTCTCCCGTCTTCTTCCCTTCTACCTGATGTCTTCCGCCATGAATCGTCCTCCGTCATCCTTCTCTCATTCCGCCACTCCTTCCATGCCCATCCCCCAAGCTATTCGAGATATTCCAGGTGGCAGCGCGAGAAGTCTTCCGTATCCCGAAATGCTGAGTTGGCCGGGCTGTTCTCAATCCCAAGAAGCAGTTATTGAAGCAGTTGGTGGTGGTTAGATATCTCCTCCGCCTTAATGGGAGAGCACGGCCATGAAGTTAAGGCACGTCGATTCGCCGTTGGAACTGTCAAACAATTAAGATTGCATCTGACATAAGTTGCACGATCTTTCAGATGTTGACTATCAGAAGCCATGCAGATGCAACTCTTTTAATGCATCTTCTTGGTTCCGCTGTTGTTGTTGTTTTGAGTATATGTAGGCATTTTCGCCATTTTTGTATCTATCGATGGTAGAGCTAAGCTCCCGACTGTAAAGTTTCAACAAATATTCTGGTTTCCTGGTTATGCCTCTGTGTTTGAGACTTCTTGGTTTATAACAAACAATTTTTCTTTTCTTTCCATCTGGTTTTGTCTTATGCCAGAGAGTTCACAGTTGAAGGATTCACGCGAACTTAGCAATCTTGTTATGATAAAGGATTTGTTGTGACATTGTTGTGTTTTCTGGTATCTGTGTTTGAATGTGAAAGGATTTTGTATTCGAATGCATTCTTCTCCAGTCTGTTACAAACCGGATGTCTGTGATAGACCATGCACCCTTCTTGCGTAAGTCTTCCACCTACTCACCCTTTTACTATGACCTACTGTTTGGATTTTATCAAGACCTCACTCTTTCATGCATGCCTGGTTTGGTTTCTGAGTTGACACGATGCTGTTCTAAGTTTTCCTCCATTTGATGACCCTTAAACAAATCGTGACATTAAACTGATGGGTGTCGGGCTCTGCTCCTGCTAGCAATCCAGGAGTGACCTCCGTCGCCAACACATAGTTAATGAAATGAAATGGTTAGTTAACCACAATGAAAGATAACATGAAAGTAAACATGAAAAAGAGGATGCATGAGAAATAACACATAAGAAATAAGAAATAAAAAATGAGAATTGTTACCAATGGAAAGGCTATATTGATAACACCGTAGAGAAATCAAAGAGATAATGAGCTCCCCTCTTCCTCCTTGGGAGGGTCCTTGTTGTTCTCACTTAGAAACTTATTCCTTCTCTTACAAAAAGAAAATGGATTGAATTATTGTACCCAAACTCTCAAAGGATGAGAAGCTTGGCACACCAAACAAAACTTGGCTATGAATGCTTGAATGAACTTGGGAGAATTGGGGATTCTCAAGGTTCAAACTAACAACATAACACTACAATGAATATCTTATTTTTGTGCATACCAAGGCATCCTTTTATAGGTTTCTTTCAATATTTTATCTATTTAGTTCTCATTATGAAAGGGTATGCTTTATAGAGATGAATCCCCTATCCTTTTAGTGATCCCAGAGCTATTCATAGGACCAAATAGTCGGCCTCCTGAAGTACATTTGAGTTGAGGGTGTGTGATATTTGAGTGGGATCAATAATGCATCATTTTTTTTTATTATCAATGTGGGTATTTGATGACATTTGTGCTGACCATGCTAATATATATATAATTTTTTATCACACGCTACCACATGATAATCGCGGAAAAATATCTTTGGTATCTCGCGTTGAAATTCAGAGAACCACTTTCCATAGTTTTTGACCTTGTTGAATGGAACATGCTAATACTAAGAGTATGTTATTTGGTGTTTTAAACTGAGAACTTCTCTGGTGATCACCTGTATAGATTTCTAAGCGATTTTTAGGTGATAATAGTTAGCCTTCTCAATTTTTATGAGGGTACATCCCTTAGGGGGAACTCTTCCTTATTATAGGAATTGATTCATCGTTGGGATCATGGTCGACAGGTGTTCAGGGTGGGTCAAAATCTGTGGTATCATCCCACAGAGGAGGATGTTGATTTCCTCACTGGGTTGTCTAGGAGGGGGAGGGTTTTCCCTAGTTCTTTGAGCTACTGCATGGTGTTGTAGGAGAGACCCAACTAGCATATGTGCAGAGATATGTTTGTTCATACATTCATTCCCCATTGGAGTTCTAAGTTCCTGGTGGTTAGCTGCAGATACATTCATTTGATAGATAGGAGGTTAAGTGCCTATGTCTTATTATCTTAGAATTTTCACACATTAGCTCCGAAGGGAAGTGCATTAGTTTTTCTTTGTTTCATTATGTAGATATTTTAGTGCAAAGGCCCTGATTGATTTCATCGTCAGATATTTTTTTGAGATGGTTTTATTTTGCATTAGATCATTGTCACAACATTTTAAATGGGACACGATTATTCCCATTCATGTCAGAGGTATTTACACTATTTTTTGAGAGGGTTCATGCCACTCGACCAATGGTTCCCCACTTTCTTGCTAGGCCTATGTTTGATGTATGTATGCACATGTGGGAGAAGTTGTTTCCCAAGAGGGGCTAGCTCGAGTTTCCCATTACTCTGTTCGGTAGGGATGTATGTGGTTTATTGGCTAGAGAGGAAAAACATGCCCTCTATATTGTACAATACCCGTATGCACATTTTAGAGAGGATGTCCAAGCATCCGATTTACATAAGCCAAGCCACCAAATGAGAGAGGTAATATTATCGTTATGTTTTCATAAATCTAGTTGCATATTTTATGTCTTATTTAATGAACATGTAATTTATTATAACATTTTGATTCAATTATCTTATTATTATTATTGATGATGATGATGATTAAATTCCACTAAGATCGAATTGGTCTATTAGACCTTAAGAGGGTAAGTGATTACTTGTGATCTTTAGAATTTTGTTTATGTGCTCGAAAAAGAATTAAGAGAATATTTCCAAGATCACCATAGTTTTGTTGAGTTAAGAGGTTAGGAAGGTTGGTAGTGTGAAAAATATTTTTAAAATGAGATCTAATATGGGTATAGGCTGTAAAATCTAAGAGAAAGTGTTTTTCATATTCAACCTTATTAGTGTCACAAACGTGACACACTTTTTCATCCCATTGCATTTTAGGAATTGATAAACACCCAATTTCACTACGGAGCTCGTGAGAATTTGTTCTTATCTTAGAAATGATTATTTTTTTCTTTACACTTGTCAAGTGAGATAGATAATTTTGATCTTCTAGATTAGGGTTGATTACATCCTTATAATACCTTAATTTTCTTTTTTCCTCTAACTCTTTATCACACCACATTTTCACCTTAAATTTTGATTTGACGATTTTTTTAATAGTATATTTATTCTGCAAAATGGTGTTTTCCATGATACCCCAATAGTTTATCCAAGACTAAGCATATTTATGCCATCCTTGCTTGAGTCGATGGTGGTTACGACTCGATTTTTAAGCAATTTTAGGAAGCCTCTTGTCTTCCATGTTGTTTAACTTTTTCTTATACATTAGGTATCTAGTCATAGCCGTGCTCTCAATGGGGGAGATGATTGTTTCTAAGAGGATGATTTGATATGGCGTATTTCCTTTAATTTTGAGATTATAGGTCATAAAGTTCTTTTGTATTTTATCTATCTTTCTCTAGGATTCACGAGAGATACTATAGCCCCAAACTTCACATCCATAAAGAATAACATGTGTAACAAGAGTATAAAATATGAGTTTCTTCTTATCCTTACTCCAAAGATGAACTGATTTACAATTGTTTTCAAGCCCATAATAAGATGTCCATCCCCCAATAATCCTTTTCTCAATGCTATAATTCCAGTTGAGCTTGTGGTGAATATAAATTCCAAGATATTTTTATGAAGTCACTTCCTCCAAGTTGTTGTCATATACAAAGGTATCATAAGTGATCTTATTGGATTTAATAATCATGACCTTAGTCTTATCAATATTAACAATCATACCCATATTGGAGCAAAACTCCTTGAGGATTCTTAGTTGGTTTTCAAGATCACGGGGACTCCTTTCCATAAGAATTATATCATTGGAATAAAGAAGAAGATTGATGACTATACTAGTGAGAGTAGGGTCGACACAACCTTCTTTTTCCAAGCAATCTTCTAACTTGTCAATGTATATGCCAAAAAGGGTAGGGGAAAAGGGACAACCTTGTTTGACTCCAATATTGCAGTTAATATCTTTTGACCATCCCTCGATGTTTTTAAACTTATAAATAACGTTCTCATACATCCTTATTTCAACAACCCTCAACTCGAGAGGCACTTTTATCTCTTCCAACCTATTCCAATTTTTTTTCCTAGGAACCATGTCAAAAGCTTTTCTAAAGTCAACAAAACAACAAAAAAGATTGGTTTTAGTATTTCAGAACTCCTCTGCAATGATCC
>ML789462.1:15021-38969 GCA_009831015.1 Picea engelmannii
GACAAACTAGGTGTAGTGTTTTGAATTATGCAAGGATTGCTTAAAACATTTAGTAACTTAATAAAAAGACAAGTAAAGGACCCAAAAAAGTCCATATGCTTCAATTTTACACATATCCTACTTAAATATTTTTTCACACTTACATATTTGCACACAAAATCACTCTTCACACACCACAAAGTTTCTAATGTATCACTTACATCAAAGTATTCTCTCCTCCCTACGCTCACAAGCGATCTAGGAGGATCAGAAAGACTTGACAAATCTTTATAAATTTTTCAAGCACACCATTAATTCAAAGAGATTGGTCTAGGATCCCAATCTCATAGCCTTATTCATCAAAAATCAACCATAAAATAACTCACTAAAATCCTACATAGAAGGGCACAAAAGAAAGTTTTAGTTTAAGTTAGTTGTTGGGGGGTAGGTATCCAAAAAAAAACATGTTATCTCTTTTCATTTTGAAACTTAGTGTTTGATGAATTAGGGAAATTAAAATCCTCCAAGTCAAGTGTTCCAACGTCGTAAGGAAGGGAGATACCCGTGAAGGGGAGAGTGTCGAGGTATGGTTGTTCCGCATGTGCATTATTGAGCCATACAAATCATGTGAGGTTACCCGACTTGGGACCGATTTATTAGGCTGAGAGTCCCCTACTGCACTTGACTGAGGTATCTTAGTGGCCAAACCTAAGATTTTTCACTCCGGTGGAAATTGTGGGTTGGAATTGCACCTAAGTTAGATTTTGTGTGGCTATTGGGAAATCCATCTATTTCTGGATATGCCCAATTTACCCCTCATTATATCTTAATTTTCATACCTTCACTAGTTCCTCTTCGGATGGGTTCATGCCCCATTGTTGAGTGTTATTGGAAGGCCCAATGTTATTCGAGAGGAAGGACATTATGTCTATAGGACACATGCATTTTGTTTATTATTCCCCATGCGGATAAAACCTACCCAACCAACATTTTTTTATTTTAGTTGATTTACATATGTTACTCATTACTAACCATATGCAGTTGTTATTTATATTGTTACCATAGGCCATATTTCATATTTATTTACAAAATCATTTTTCCCCTACCTTCTTTCATCACTCAAATTCACACACATTTTCAGCTAGTCCAGAATCATAGGGGACCCACAAAATATCTATTTTTCTAGATGCATGGTTTGCCTCCCTCTACCATTGGGAGGTATCTGAGGTTTTTCTGACACCTTAGTTCAACCTCCCCATTCGTCTTTACATGTAGAATTTTTTGGTTCAACTCTACTTGGTTCTACCTTGCTCGACACAACCATCCCAAACAATTCACCCACCAACCCTTCCTCTCAAGGAAAAAGCTCTCAACCTTCACATACAATGGTTGGGACAGCTCCCAACTTGCCATACTTGGATTCCTTAAATCTTCCATATTTAACGAAACTCACAAATGACCCCATTTTGCATACTGCAACTTGTCCAAATATTTCCACTACGCTGCCATCAAACATTCCCAAGTTTGATGGTAAACCAGGTGAAGACCTAGCCAACCACATAATCACATTCCACCTTTGGTTCTCCTCTAATATCATAATAGAAGATTCTATTCGGCTACGTTTATTTCAAAGAAATCTCATCGATCAGTCTGGGAAATGGTATGTAGATGAGAAATCATGGTCCCATGTAACCTTTGAATCATTAGCCAAATCATTTTTATCATTCTTCCAGCTTCTTGTGCGCCATGATATTGGTTTGGAAATTCTCTCAGAATTTTGACAAACTACTTATACTCATATCGTGGATCATATGGCGTAGACGGCAAAGCTTGTGCAAGATCGAAACCACTCTAGAAAATAGACTAGATTGGTTCCTCAAATCACTAGTTCCTGCCATTGTGAAAGATCTAACCACCACCATGCCTCAAACTAAAGATGAGGCCATCACCAAGGTGTAACAATTTGATCTATTCTACTCACAGTCAAAATACCTTTACATGGTGCTACGAGATGCCCCTCGCCCTTTTCCATTTGGTCAAGACAAATTGGGAGGATCAAATTTAGCAGATGGGTTGATTGGGTCCATGACCCATTTTAACCCTTATGTCCAACTTATACCCTCTTTTGGTATCAAACAATACCCAAACCCTTATGGAGGTACCCCGTATTATGCCCTTCCTATACCCAACCCCACATTTGTAGTTCCTTCTCCTCCAATACTTGGGGGACACCACCCTACTCAGCTGGTGAATATGGTACATACACCGATTCAAGGGCCAACCATGACCCAGTCATACAACCCCAATGGTGGAGGAGGAACATCAACATCTTATAACCAATACAAACCTTCGCCATAGAGTAATCAATATTACTCTTTTCTCATCCCCCCAACCCATTTCCTCGCCATCACAAGGGAAACAATAGAAAAGTGTCAATTTTGTTCAACCCTCACCCATACAACAAAATAAATATTTTGAACAACTTAACACAACAAATCCATATACCAAGTCGAATAATGCCAAAAATAAAGGGAAGAACAAAAATAATGCTAACCCAAAACAAGGGCACAATCCCCAACATCAAAACCCTCAAGTAGGGGGCACTAAAAAATATGGTAACCAAAATCAGAACGCATGAAACACTAATGACCAACGTGTAGTATACCTAGGGAGGTAATATGAGGTATCTAGGGAGGTACCCAATATTACCTCCCTAGGTATACTACACAATGTCAAGGAAAGAACAATAATCTTAGAACAAACTTTCCTTTCCCCTTATGTTGTGAGTATGGACATTACACTCACCATTTCCCTCAAATCAATTACTACAATTGAATGAAGGAGTCAATGAACACAAAGAGACCCCCTGCCCCATAGGGCACTCTGCAAGTTCCACAAAACTACATGCGACCCCAAACACCAGTAGTTCTATAGAACCCTATCCCTCATCAAGGAGTAATAACCACCCAACAAGAAGTACCCCCCCACTCCCCCATAGAAAATGGGTCAATACCCTAACTCCAAAAATTCTTAATCAGGAAATCATGAAGATCATAGTATCCTCCTCACAACAAAGGAGGAGATCCTCCTCCAAACTCACAACTACCAATATGGCGTGCCTCCTGACTCTAGTCTGACCACTTCTGACACACCCCAATTATCAGCAGGAGAACCTTTGATGATCTCTCTTCATAGTATTGATACCACCCCTTAGGTACCCCGTGAACCTCTAAGGTGCAATGTACATAACCCACATGCTAGGGAATCTCACAACTATATCCTTATCGATGATTTGGATCAATCTCCCGCAGTCATATCTGTGTTAGAATTCCTGCAAACCTTGACTTCACAAAGGAAGGCCTTTCTCTCAACATTGGGGGCAGTCGATCCATCAGATACATTACTCATTACCTTCGATTTGGATAGATCAGAGCCACATCTCCCTTATTTAGTATCTTTCCAGATCTCGGTTAAGATTCAGAACATCATAATTCATCAGTGCATTATCAATGTGTTGTGTTAGGCACCAACACCTTCCCTTTGTCTTCTTTCATTGCTCAAAGAGGTAAATTTCTCCCAAGAAATAGGGACCATGCTTTCTTGTCTTAAGTCTCTCTTAACCTGTGGAAGAGGTCGAGTCATCCTTGTGATATTCATTGAAAATTTCTCAAAGTTTCACTTAATTTTTTTTAAGTCTAAACTCATTGATCCTGAAGATATTTGTGAGTTAATGTTTTCCTTGTCGATACAACTAGTATAATTTTTTCTTATTTTCTTCTTTGACGCTGAAAAAGCCACCAACACTTATAGAATTTTATTATAATTATTTTGTGTCTCAATAACCACGAAGTTTCATTCATTGGCATGTCGGTGAAGTTTGAGCTATCATGACCGATACGTATGTCACTTAAGGCTTGGTTAATGTTCTCAATGTATCAGTGACCATGAATTTTATGTTTCCAACACCCCAACATGCATCCCAACATCCCCTCTAATACACATGTTGCTACATACTCGATGAGTTCCACTTTTTGTATCGACAACAATGAGATCATCGGTGCCAACACACCAATGTACATCCCCCCATCTTCACCGATACATGGTATTGGCGAGGTTCATCTCATCTTCGTGGATACAAGGTATCGACAAGGTTCATCTCATATTTGACGATACATGGTGTATCTATGAGGTTCGTATCATTTTCATCAATACATGGTGTATCATAGAGGTTCATCTTTCTTCTGTTGATACATCATGTATCAACAAGCTTCCTTTATTTCCCTCATATGCACAGTGTTTGTCGGCAAGTTACCATTTTCTGTCATTGGTATGCTAGAATAAATATGTCGAACCCTCATCGACATTGAGCATATTGTCAATGATCTTCTTTTTCTCTCTGACATAGACGATGTCAACAAGATGGTTTAATCTCCAAAACTCTCCCAAATTCCTCAAGCAAATCGTTCTTGATGCGCCTGTTAATTAGATTCTTATGGTTTCAAGTGATTAATCCCTCCATTCTTGACTGGATCTACCTTTCTTAATATACATCATGTTGCAGTTGTGATTGAGTTTGTATGTTTCCAATAGCTTTCAATACACATACCATGCTAGCGTGCACGTTTTGCACCTTTTTTATTTTATAAATAACCTTGATCATGAAAGTGTTTTTTATTGTTAGGTGGGTTAATTGAAACATCTATAGGGAACAATCTGGCTTTGAATTGCATCTCAGATAAGAATTGGTACTCGTGTTGTCTACTCAGTGGCAAGTGTTCCAAACATCATTTGATTGTTTTCATGGGATAATAGTTCTCAGCCACTAACATTTGAATTTAGTTCTAATGGATGGATTAAGAGCCTATATAACACAAATTTCATAGGAATTGATGGAACTGAATTTGGGCAAAGAAGTAGCAAGAACAGGGTCTGAAATTCATTAAAAATGTCTTTTATTGCAATTTTGGGTACTAGTCAAAGTAAAAATTTCACTCTTGAAATAGTCTATATGTATGTTTTACGTTATTATAATTCTAACGCCACTAATAGAATCAAAATTTGAGGTCCAAAATTGTCGGAACGATCGCCAAGGATTTCTCGTCAAGCAAGCCTCGTTAACCGTGACCTTCATTAAACATGAATCTACTCAAATGATTGAATGAAGTTGTAAGGTATCTCACTAGAAGCCCCTCCATGTGTAACTCCCCCGACCATCAACCCCAACGGTCGGGTCAATGCTACTTCGCGGAAAAACACTTATGTAACACATTATGCATTCTAATGAACTTAAAATGCTTAATTACAGTTAACACAGAATTACTGATAGCATTTCAGAGTTAATGGAAATAACAATAATTCATATGCACAACAAAATACGTAATAACATTGCAAGAATCACAGGTATGCAACTTAATTAATTACATAATTACAAAACATAGTGACACTTATCTTTGAAACTGTCATGCACCACCAACTGCGTGTAGACCTTCCACGAACCTCCCAGCCTTAGACCACACTGCTCATCACTCTCAGCAGCAGGTCACCCCCGAGCTGGGACTAAGCTCCACCGGGTAAGAAATCCTAGGCTAGGTAAGGTTTACAGGAAGAATACATGTAAAAGAAGGAAGATTATCTCCTAGGAACCACTTATGCCCATTGCCCATAGACTCTCCTTCCCCACATGCCTGTCCCACCCCAGGAGTATACACCTTCTTTGTCACCTAGACAGTCCTTCAGCTGCTAACCTCCCTTGCCTTGGGCTTCAGCAACAGACCGGACTGGAAAAATTTGAGTTCTATGGCAGCTACAGGGTTCCTTCCGAGAGCTCTCTCCTTCCGAGAGCACTCTCTCACCTGGAGAGATTCTCCCACAGGTTTGACAACCTACTTATTCAATTTTGTTCCAGCACATGGAGAACAACAGTAAGACTCAGCAGAGGACGGATGACAGTAGCCAATTACACTTAGCCAAGGGACTGCATGACCACAACAGTCCATAGTTAAAACACACACGGCATGGACGATTACGGTATGCCCAGGTTTCAACGGACACACAGGAGACTCGGCTCAATCCATGGGTTTACCACTGGGTTTCACAGTTTCATATTTCAGAGTTGCGTGAGGTATGTCGCACTCCAATACAGAGGTCACACGGTTTAGAAAACCCACAGAAGAATGGACCAACCCCCGGACTCAGGTGGCGGATCAATGAATGAAGGACGAACCCCCAACACAGCTTACTTCTCTAGTTTTAACTGCATGAACCCAGGTCGACACCTGTCTCCCTGGGGCTGCATGTTTCCCATCTTGCACACATTCCCCTTCCAGGAACTTAGGATAAAACATATACATTTTCACAGCTTTGGAATAATATTTTATTATTATTCCAAAGGACTTAAGCCCTCAAGCTTAGCCCATCAAAATAACCTTTCAGCCCCCTCTCCCTTACTCAGGATTTGTGGAATCTTAGTCCCCCATCACTCATTCATCGTGGTCGGTCCACACACAGAGATGTTTTTGTATTAATATTGTCCATAATTACATGTACAAAAATCAGGCTCCTAGCCCTCAACACTTAGGCTCCCTGGCCTAAATAACACATAAGCCCACTAGCTTATATAAACTTGTCTCACCAGCCTATAAAACAAAATTACAATTCATAATACAATTGGGGCACGTCCTTGGGGTATTACAATCCCCTCCCCTTATTTTTTCACTGTCCTCAGTGCAACTTTCACACAGTATTCGCAAGCTTTCCAAAATCTTCAAAAAGATGCGGGTATTCTACCCGCATAGCATCTTCATGTTCCCATGTTGCGTCCTCAGGACCGTACCAGGTCCATTGGACCTTTACAAGCCTTATAGCTCGATTCTGGAACTATTTGTTTTTCCTGTCCAGTATGCGCACAGGATGCACTTGCAGGACACCTTCTTGTTCCACCACCTGAATCACATTCCAATCGATAACACGATTAGCATCTGGTATATATTTCTTAAGTAATGAAACATGAAACACATTATGTACAGTCATGGATGCAGGTAATGCAAGCATATATGCAACTAGCCCAATCCTTTCCAGGATTTCAAATGGCCCACAAAATATGGCTGCCAACTTGGCACAACTTCCCAGCTTCAGGGAACTCTTGTTAGCTTTCACTTTCAAGAAAACATGATCACCCACTTTGAACTCTCTATGTGTTTTGTTCTTATCAGCATAACTTTTCTTCCTGTCCTGGGTAGCTTTCAAATTCTGCTTAATTTTTATCATTTGGTCCTCCATCTCCTTGAGAAACTCTAGCCCAACTACTGTTCTATCAGCTGGATTATCCCATCTCACTGGAGTAATGCACTTTCTTCCATAAAGTGCTTCAAATGGGCTCATCTTCAATGATGCATGATACCCATTGTTGTAGGTGAATTCTACCAAGTGCAGGTAGTCTTCCCACCTTGATGGTTTTTCCATCACATACATTCTCAGTATGTCTTCTATTACTCTGTTCACCCTCTTTGTCTGTCCATCAGACTTAGGATGATAAGTTGTACTAAAGTTCAGATTCGTTCTAAATCCTTTGAACAATCCTTTCCAGAAATTCGAGGTGAATTTCAGGTCTCTATCAGACACAATCGTTTTAGGAATTTCGTGTAATCATGCCACTTCCCTTATGAAAATATCAACAACATCTGTTGCCTTGTGAGTAGTTTTCAGTGGAATAAAATGGGCAGCTTTTGTAAGCTTGTCCACCACCACCATGATTGAATCATGCAGCTTGGTTGTTCTAGGAAATCCTGTAATAAAATCCATCGTTACTACTTCCCACTTCCACTCAAGAATGGGTAAAGGTTGCAGCAACCCTACTGGGTGCCTATGCTCAGCTTTAACTTTCTGGCACTCCATACATCTGGTGATGTATTCAGTGATCTCTCTCTTCATACCCAGCCAAAAGTAATGGCTCTTGACTGCTGCTATTGTTTTCTAATATCCAGGGTGCCCTGCATAAGGCACATTATGCATGTCCTGCAAAATCATTTGTTTCAAGCACTGGACATTGGGTACAAAAATTTTGTTCTTGTATAGTAGTATTCCATTTGTTTCCAATTTATAAATTTCCATCTTCTATGGAGTCTTACCCTGTTGTAGCTTGGCTACCAATTCTCTATACTGCATATCTACATTTGCAGCCTCCAGAATACTTCTTTTAATATCAATCCGATACATGCTAATGGTTGTAGCATCATATTCATTCACCCTCCTACTAAGTGCATCAACCACTTTATTCTCCTTTCCTTTGATATGCTTGATCTCAAAGTCATACTCACACAGAAATTCCAGCCACCTACTTTGTCTAGCATTTAAGGTTGGCTAATCAAACAAATATTTCAGACCGTTATGGTATGTTCTAAGTTCAAACCTCCTTCCCATGAGGTAATGCCTCCATTTCTTTAGAGCATGAACTATGGCTGCCAACTCCAAGTCATGGGTTGCATAGTTCTTCTCGTGCTCTTTTAATTTCCTGGACTCATAACAGATTACGAATCCGTTTTGACTGAGGACCCCTCCCAGTCCTTCTTTCCATGCATCAGTGCATACTATGAAATCTGCATTTGGATCTGCAATCCTCAGGATTGGAGCACTGGTTAATCGTTGCTTCAATCGCTGGAAACTTTCCTCACATCCCTCTATCCAGTGAAATTGTTTCTCCTTTCTTTGTAAGGAAGTGATAGGGTGACCTATCTTGGAAAACCATGCGATGAACCTTCTGTAATAACCATCCAATCCCATGAAGGATCTAACTTTTGTTACGTTCCTTGGCGCAGACCATTCTCTAATGGCTTCAATATTCTCAGGGTCTACCGCTATCCCATCCTTCGAGATAATATGTCCCAAGTAATGGATATGTTCCTGATAAAATGAGCACTTGCTCAGCTTGGCATACAGTTGGTGCTCTCTTACCACCTGCAACACCATCCTCAGATGTTGTTCATGTTCTTCTTCGGTCCTGGAATACACTAGAATGTCATCCAGGAAGACGATGACAAACTTGTCTACATAGTCCCTGAATACTCCATTCATCAAGCTCATAAAAATAGCAGGTGCATTTAACAGTCCAAATGGCACCACTGTGAAATCATAATGACCATACCTTGTTCTAAAGGTTGTCTTGTTGATGTCTTCATATTTTATTCTTACTTGGTGATATCCCGATCTTAGATCTATTTTCGAAAAGATCTTTGCATCCTTCAACTGATCAAAGAGATCATCAATCCTTGACAGAGGATACTTGTTCTTCACTGTTACTTTGTTCAATTGCCTAAAATCAATGCACAATCTCAGAGTTTTGTCCTTCTTTTTTACGAACAGGATCGGGGCACCCCAAGGCGACATGCTTGGGCATATATACCCCTTCTTCATAAGTTCTTCAAGCTACAGCTACAACTCTTTCAATTCTGGCGCACTCATCCTGTACGAAGCCTTTGACACTGGAGTTGCTCCAGGCATCAAGTTCACAGATAAATTGATATCCTGTTTTGGAGGTAGTCCAGGTACTTCCGGGAATACATATTCAAACTCTTTAAGTACCTCATGATCCTCAATACTTGACACCTTATCCTTAGGCATTTCCCCCACATGGGCTGCAAATAATTGACAACCTTTTCTGTAGCACTTCTTCAGCTGCATTGCTGAGATATCTCTAACAGAAACAGCTCTAGGAATTCCTTGGACGGCTCTATGATTCTATTCTTCATCTAAGCAAGTGAAGGCCTTGTTCCGACAGTCCAAGATGGCATGGTGTTGGTCCAACCAATCCATCCCAATTAGACAGTCATAAGATCCTAACGACAGAATGTTCAAATCGGCCTTCGTGCTCAGTCCATTCATGTCTACAGGACAGGACTTGACTAACTCTGTGACTTTCCTCTTGGTTCCTGTAGCTAGCTGCACTAACCAAGACTTTTCATGTTTTCTTCTTATCAAATGAAAACTTTCTACCACTCTAGGGTCTATATAACTATGGCTAGCCCCTGAATCAACTAAAATAGTAAATGGTTGGTTTTTTATCATACCTTCTACTTCAATCATGTGCGACTTATACTCAGCTTGCTTGTTGTCTGGGGCTGCATAGATCCTTGGAATTCTATTTCCCATGTCCTCAACTGTTTCATCTTGCTGAACATTGTGGAGAACTCTTACTTTATCATTTATGTGGGGGCAATCTTTGTACCTATGGTTTTCTTTACAACCCCAACATTCCATAGGTGGCGACCTTGACATTTTCCCACTCACTTCAACCTTCCTTGGCTCTCTAAGAGACGGCTATCCTTGAGGACTGTTTCTGAAAAAGGGTGGTTTATTTCCCTTCTACCTATGTTCTCTCTTGAACTTTTTTTGGTCATCCCAAGCCTTCCGAAAAGTAAGCTTTTCTCTTTGTTGTTCAAATAAGCACTTTGCTTTTCTTATCGTTTCTTCCATACTCTTTGGGTCATCATACTAAATATTGTCACCAATGGGAGGTGGCAGTCCACTCAGATACCTCTGAATCTTGACAGCCTCATCTTTCATGAATGGTACATACTTTAGTAATTCCAAAAACCTTCATTTGTATTCATCAATGTTCATGTTTCCCAGCTTGAGTTCGAAGAACTCCTTCATCTTTCTGTCATAGTATCTTTTAGTCAGGTATTTCCTCTCGAAATACCTCTTGAATTCCTTCCATGTGATATCTTTCTCTCTAATGTGTTGCACCTGCACAAGCTGATCCCACCACATGGATTCTTTTCCTTTTAGTTGATACATCACAATTCTTCCTTCTGCATGAGAGGAATAATTTTGCAGTTGGAAATATTTCCTCATGCCAAGCAACCATGTTTTGGCATCTTCTTCCTTCTTATGTTCTCCATCAAACGTAGGAGCCTTAATCTTGTTCATCTCCCCTTTCAATTCATCCACTCCAGAGCTTTAGTGTTTTCTGGTAGGAGATGGGATTGAAATACTATGTGCTTCCTTATCAGAATGATTTAGGGAGCGACAATGATGTCTGCTACCACTCCTCGATCTTATTTTTCTCTCAGGGGTCCTGTGAATCCCTGTTTTGCTTGTGTCACTCTCCTTTTCCAATTTCCTTTCTATTCTTTCCAGGTTCTTCAACATATTTAAGTTGAATTCACCCTGCCAATCCCTGACCCTCATGATTTTTCGGCTATCGACTCGGCGAGCCTGGGCTTCTTTCTGCAATATTTCAAGGATTTTCATCACATGCCCTTCCTTATCCAATTCTCTTCTGTGCCCATTGGAGTTCGATCCTTCGACTCCCAAGTTGACTTCTCTTCCTTCTCTTTCGTTCTCTGAATTGGAGGCAATCAACACCTCTTCCATTTCTATACTTCGGTGTCGATTCGTGGTTGTCCTAACACTCATTGAACTTTGCACACACAATGTGTAATCAACCGAAGTTTTTCAGGCCTTAAATCCTTAATAAAACTACAACATTCATAAACCAACGTGAATAAGAAAATGTTTCGATTCCACGAATTTTCTGAGCTCTATTTGGCTTTGCAATTTACGGCGATAGCCCTCATTTTCTTAGTCCCCAACCCATGCATCCACGGGCCATGATCAAATGATAAACTACTAGGTGCTACAAGGCTCTCCAAATGAAACTTCGGGTTTCAGGATTTTGGGGCTTCAGGGTTTCGGGTTTCGGGGTTTTGGTCCCAAAGGTTCTCGCACTCACTTCCCTCTCCAACTCTCGACTTCCAAAAATTCAATTTACTTTACCCTCTGGGCCCACATAGCACATTTGTCGCCCACAACCACGGTGGCACATGGCACGTTCAGGAGGGTCCACATCACCTTCAACGACGTCATCAGGTCCAACCATGCTCACTTTTATTTTCGACCCACTGGCACATGGTACACACCCATGTGTCCACGTCCATTCCAAGTGAAATCCAATGGTTAGACCTCTCTCAGATCTACGGTCCAGATCCTTTTGGCATTTTGGGGTTTCGAGGTTTCAGGGTTCCATGCCTAAGCTCACTCTGTTTTTCCCCGGCAGCTGAAATCGTGTAATCGTGACTTACCTTCTTCTTGATCTAATCGGTCAAGCCTTATACTCTCGATCTATGGTGTAGATCGTTTTGGAAATTTCAGGGTTTCAAGCATAAGGAGTTCATGCATCCACACATCTCGAACTTTCGTTTGCCAAAATTCCAAAATTACGGTCTATTCATCTACTTGATCCAATTGTCAAGTTCCTCTCCTACGATCTATGGTGTAGATCATTTCAGGATTTAGGTAACTGGGAGTTCACGATGCAGTGACTCCAAATCTCTCGTCACTTCAATCCCCGGATTCCGATATAGAAATTAATGTATGAGATCAATGGTTGTGAGCCTCCCCTGATCCGACGATCCAGACCTCTCCTATGCTTACACCTATCAAAGCTCTTCAGCCCTAACTTCCTTGCTAGGTGGCTAGATCTGACGGCTCATAGGATTTCGGCACTTCTTCCTGGAAGAACTCCACCGTCTGATTCTACCCTTGTTAATCTCTTTCGCGATTCGGGACTTTGAGTGACCAAGAATTTGGCCTGTGCTCCAAGTTCATGATCCCTGAATTCACAAAATGATCCAACAGTTCTGGTGTGGATTTCTCTCTCTCCCTGTGGCCATATACCACACCGGTTGCAGTTTTATAATACCGCTACACCTCCTGAGCTTTGTAACACAATCAAGTATTCTGTTGACACTCAGAAACATTCTGAGGTCTGAAATTAGTCCTCTAGACACAATTTCTTCTCAAAACCTCAGTCCAAAGACCACTTATCCAGCCCATCCAAGCTCAATGTTGAAACTAGGCTCTGATACCATACTGTAATGCCCCCGGCTATCAACCCCCACGGTTAGGTCAATGCTACTTCACAAAAAAACACTTCTGTAACACATTATGCATTCTAATGAACTTAAAATGCTTAATTATAGTTAACACAGAATTACTGATAGCATTTCAGAGTTAATGGAAATAACAATAATTCATATGCCAACAAAATACGTGATAACATTACAAGAATCAAAGGTATGCAACTTAATTAATTACAGAATTACAAAACATAGTGACACTTATCTTTGAAACTGTCACACACCACTAACTGCATGTAGACCTTCCACGAACCTCCCATCCTTAGACCACGTTGCTCATCACTCTCAGTAGCAGGTCACCCCCGAGATGGGACTAAGCTCCACCAGGTAAGGAATCCTAGGCTAGGTAAGGTTTATAGGAAGAATACACGTAAAAGGAGGAGGATTCTCTCCCAAGAACCACTTATGCCCACAGACTCTCCTTCCCCACATGCCTGTCCCACCCCAAGAGTATACACCTTATATGTCACCTAGACAGTCCTTCGGCTACTAACCTCCCTTGCCTTGAGCTTCAACAACAGACCGAACCGGAAATCTCTGAGTTCTGTGGCATCTACAGGGTTCCTTCTAGGAGATCTCTCCTTCCTCCGCGCACTCTCTCACCTGGAGAGAGTTGCACATAGGTTTGAAAATCTACTTCTTCAATTTCGTTCCAGCACACGAAGAACAACAGTAAGACTCAGCAAAGGACGGATGACAGTAGCCAATTACACTTAGCCAAGGGACTGTGTGACCACAACATTCCGTAGTTAAAACACACATGACATGGATAATTATGGTATGCCCAGGTTTCAACAGACACACAGGAGACTTGGCTCAATCCACGGGTTTACCATTGGGTTTAACAGTTTCAAATTTCAGAGTTGTGTGAGGTATGTCACACTCCGACACAGAGGTCACATGGTTCAGACAACTCACAGAAGAATGGAGGACCAACCCCCGGACTTAGGTGGTAGATCGAGGAATGAAGGACAAACCCCCAACACGACTTACTTCTCTGGTTTTAACTGCATGCGCCCAGTTCGAAACCTGTCTCCCTGTGGCTGCATGTTTCCCATCTTGCATGCGTTCCCCTTCCAGGAACTTAGGATAAAACATATACATTTTCACAGCTTTGGAATAATATTTAATTATTATTCCAAAGGACTTAAGCCCTCAAGCTTAGCCCCTCTTCTAACCTTTCAGCCCCCTCTCCCTTACCCAGGATTTGTGGAAGCTTAGTCCCCCATCACTCATTCATTGTGGTCAGTCCACACGTAGAGATGTTTTTGTATTAATATTGTGCATAATTACATGTACAAAAACTAGGCTCCTGACCCTCAACACTTAGGCTCCCTAGCCTAAATAACACATAAGCCCACTAGCTTATATAAACTTGGGTCACTAGCCTATAAAAAAAAACTACAATTCATAATACAATTGGGGCACATCCTTGGGGTATTACACCATGTTCTCCCCACATTGCAAAAAATGACACCTCAATCAAACATCGTATGAGAAAGTTATGGACTTTTGAAATTAAGCTCTTATTGTTTCTTGTCGCTAAAAAAGACAATTATAATTTTTTTCGATTTGTATTCCTACACCATAGGAGTTCATGTTTCTTTTTCCGATACATGGAGGATTTCATGTTTCTTTTTCCGATATAGGAGTTCATGTTTATTTTTTCGATACAATAGTTCATGTTTCTTTTTCCGATACAATAGTTCATGTTTCTTTTGTCGATACACCGAAGGACTTCATGTTTCTTTTGTTGATACACTGAAGGAATTCATGTTTCTTTTGTTGACACGTGGAGGATTTCATGTTTCTTTTTCCAATACATGAGTTCATGTTTCTTTTGTCGATACATGGAGGAGCTCATGTTTATTTTTCCAATACATGGATGAGTTCATGTTTCTTTTGTTGATATAGGAGTTCATGTTTCTTTTGTCGATACATGAGTTCATGTTTCCTTTGTCGATATAAGAGTTCATGTTTATTTTGACGATACAAGGATAGAACCTTGCAAAACTTCCTTTCATATTTTGGTCGTAACTTTTGACTCTGATGCCCATTTCACATGTTCATTATACCATTGGAAATTTATTTCTGAGATATACAACTGCATAGTTATATGACATGATAGATATGATAGATTCCTCACCAATTGTTCACATTTTTTAGGATTAAGATCTGACACATTGGTGAAATCCCCGGAGAAGACAGTGCTTCAACCAAGAACAAAGGAACTAAAAACCAAAATCAGGGAAGTACCAATGCTAAAGGAAGATCATACTCAAATGGATGAAGAAGAATTATAAATCACATGATGGTCAAATATGAAAATTGGAGGGAGAATATTTTTCCAATGTCCAGACCAGTCATCACAATGGTTGATGTGTGTTATGGAGAAAATCCATGATATCCCACCAACACTAAAAGACAAATTCAAAATGTAACTACATTAAAAAATTATGATGTCCTTATGTTATAGCAAGATTTGCCTCACCCTATGCAAACTTGCACAGAGGGCCTTTTTCCAATTCCCTAT
Organism: Picea engelmannii; assembly: GCA_009831015.1. Classification (NCBI taxonomy): domain Eukaryota; kingdom Viridiplantae; phylum Streptophyta; class Pinopsida; order Pinales; family Pinaceae; genus Picea; species Picea engelmannii. The sequence continues at coordinate 30,448 of ML789462.1, forward strand.
GCAAAATTGAAGTCCCTTTTTGAAAATTCCAGAGCTAAAAACATGGTTTTTCCACATATATGTGCCCTACCTATATTACAGCATCTGTATATGCAGGTTGCACCACTACAACCCACATACATCGGGAGTTGTGCCCAAAATTAAAAAATGGTGTCGGGTTTCCATGTCACGTCATGAGATCCATAATCCTTGACCTTCCATACACTGGAAACGTTCTGAATTCATCCTTCAGTTCCACTTGAAGGCTACAAATGGGCCAAACCGGGCCATGGGAAAGAGGAGAAGAATTCAACTTTGAGAGCAAAGTTACTCTAGAGAAATTATTCACTTCACATTGAGTCGGTATCCCTTTGTCCTTTAAGTCTGAACACATTGTTCAGCCCCCAAGCTCTTCCCTACATGATTGAGAACCTATTTGTCTCTCTTATATGAGCTTGCCTTTGGTGGAGGATTGAAGTGGTGGAGGCCCAGCTAGAAGGAACTTAGTTTCTCGGTTCCGAACCGTGCCGACACGGAAGTTTGTAATCCATTCCCTTCTGTTGATTACATTTTAATAGAAATACTCTTTTCTCGTCCAATTAATATCTTGTGAATATTTGAATTGTTATTCCATGGGTGTATTTGTTATGAATGTTGATGGAATATGTTATTGAATGTGCTAACATTATATACTATCACTATATGCTTGTGTTTCTTGGTTGTTGAGGACTAGTTGTAGGTGTATTGCTTTGAGTCAAGTGCTCAATGGTGGACTTCATCAAATGTCTGGACGAGGTAGGCCTTTTATCTTGTCTTGTTATCATATTTGTTTATATATCATACTTGATATTAGATTTGATTTCTGCAGTCATTTCCATCTATTGTGGTTTACCCCTAGCAATAGAGAGATTTTCCTTGTAACGGAATCGGCGACCATACTGGGGATTGAATCTTCTTTTTCAGGGTTTGGAGTGTTTTTATCCTTAGATTTCTCTCGTTTATATTGAGTTTCTTGTCGTATGATTTCTTGATAGTCTTTGTTCACTTTGAGTCTAAGTTTCTTAGTCTTCTCCTTAGCATGGTTGTGTTTTGACACATATACGTGGTTTTTTTCCTGACATTCACGTACATACTCGTGTTGTCCTTCTGCAAGTTGTGTATATACGCACTTTTCCCTTGAACAGTCATGTGCATCACCCTTTGTTGTTTGGTTGTTGGGTTTGATGGTCGTTGGGTAGGTTTTGATGATTTCTGAGTCTTCTTGGGTCTCTGTTATGACTGTTAAGCGTCTATGGAATGACATGAAACCTTTCTTTGGTTGAATTTTTGGGTGGTTCCTTTCTCATCATCCTTTTCATTTGATTGTCATTGCATCTTGCGTTGGGTGTTTGCTTCTTCATATCCTACTTGGTTTGTCTCTGTTTACACACAGTAGAGTTTTTATATCAAGCTGTTGTTCAGTCCTTTCATTTTCATTCTCTTATATTGAAAATACAAAAATATTAGTCATTTCGCATTGATGGCATTTGATTTTCTAGGTCCTTATCATTGATCTTAGTACATGTAAAGAAAGATTACATTTCATTTAGAATTGCATAACTGAATTGAGAATTGAATTTTGAAAAGCATATCATTATTGAGAATTGAAGTTAGGACTTTGCATTGTAGTCATATTCATTTATTTTACTTGTTGAGTCATAACATCACTAGTTTCACGACTGCACCTTTTTTACTAAGCAAGGCCACTAAAAGTAATGCTATAATTTAAAATTCATTAGTAATGATTTTATCTTTCTAGGGTGCACCAACTAGCTCAGGATTTAGAGCCTTGGAATAGGATTTTGTGAGTAAACTTCTCCAAGGCTATTAAATCAACATATGTGTCTAACTAAGGGAGTGGAGAAATCCATTGTATAATCGGTAATATCAGAAGGCTCTACTTACACCGGAGTTAAGCACGAGGTCGTGTGAGGTTGGTTGAAGGGATATCCCGCCGATACTTTCTTAGCATCAGATATATTCTTGGGGATATTGCTAGTACCCTTACCTCTGTGAGAGGTGATGCTTTCAAGGTTTTGGGCTTTGTTACCCTGTCCATATGGTGGACCTGACTTACGACTATTTGCTTGTGCATTGGTTATATTGTGGTTGCTTAGTTGCTTGACTTAGGTACCACATAGGTTACTTGCAAGGGTTATTCTACAGGTACTTTGGGTCAGATAAGGGTGAGACAACACACAACCTTTATGGAGGATTACCTCTCTGGAGGAATCTGACCGACTGGTTGTTAAGCCCACAAGAGCCCTTATAATTGATTATGATACCTTCGATCTTTAGCAAAGGAGTCTCAGGACCCTCTTGGGTGAGGCATACCTACTTTAGAGAGGGAGGCCCCTTTCAGCCACTTTATCCTATTTCCATGCATATTGGTCATTTGATTATTTTTGGTGTGATGTTTGATTATTAGTTGGCCTTAGGATTTGTTTTTTGTATCTAAAGTCTTGAGTCATCATGGAGCCAGACCAGTTTCCCTGCAGGTCTCACCACTTGTTACAGTTACCACCGCATTTTGAGTCTTTACCTTCTAAAAGGTGTAAAGTTATCAAACACAGTACACACACCTCCACTTATCATACTTGTGGTCATACAAGGATGAGTATTGAATCAAGTCATCAAGATACTAGGAGCCCTTCGACTCCCATACCTACTATAGTTAACGGTACCCCCTCGACACCTTCAACCACAATGGTTGTAGTGTCAGAGGTACCTATCATCACCTTTTCCCATCCTATAGTGAACACTCAACCTATAGCCACGAACCCTTTTGGGTCTCTTGGTCACTCACCAAGCTATAATGTTCTGTCCATCCCTATGGCCCCTAGTCCTTTTTCCTATGGTATGTCGAATTTCACATCACATTTTTCAAACTCCATCCCAACAGCTGGTACGAATTCTAGCATCGGACTTGGGGGAAAAGCTAATCCATATACTCCATTCTCATTTGGTGGTACTCTTGTCCCTCAAATGACCCCTACTATTGGAGGTGTTCCTCCTTTTAACCTCGGGTCTAATCCTGTGACTTCTGGATGGGGTAACCAACCTAGCAGACAAGCTATTGCTTATGGTCCAGCCTTTACACCCACCTCCTCTATGTCAATTCTGACCAACACATTTGGCATGACGAATCCACCTTTATCCTCCGGATTCACACCCATAGGAGGTCAGTTTCAATCCTTGGGGAACCCCCAACCTAGAGCCACTCTGATTGGGAGAAATTTTTATAACCCTCATCGGAACATTCCTACTGGAATGGTGCCCAACCAACCCCTTATGAATCAATCCGAAGGAGGGTCTTACAATCCCCGACAGGGCCATGGTGCTTACCAGAACCCTGGATGGGTTGTGATTTCCCAACCACAATCTTTCCAGGGAGCTTGGGGCCAGATGCCACAACCCTGTCTCCCTTTTCTGGCCACGCTCAATCTGCCATACTTGTCTAAGTTAATGAACGATTATGTGTGTCATGATCCGACATGGCCCCCTGTTGCTACCAAGATTCTTTAGGATATTCCAAAATTCAAAGGCAAGAATGGTGAAGATCTCAGTGATCACATTACTACTTTTCACATGTGGTTCTCTTCGAATTCCCTTAACAACAATTCTATTCGATTAAGATTGTTTCAATGTACCGTTACGGGGGTCGCCGCGAAATGGTATATCAAGCTACCTAGGGGGTGATATGGAACCTTTAGTCAAATGGTCTTAGTCTTCCTCAACCACTTCCAATTGTCGGTTAGTTATGATATTGGCTTAGAACTTATGTCGACCTTACACCAGGACAAAGCCACTCATATCTCGGATCACATCCAAGAGTGGTGTCAAAGGAAGAGGTTGATCAAGACCGTCATACCCCCAGAATTCTTGCTAGAGTGGTTCCTTAAATCTCTACAACCTTATATTTCAAAGGATGTTTCTACATCCGAAGTTGCATATGAGGAAGAAGCAATCTTCAAAGCCCAGTAGCTATATCTTATATATGCTCGGTCTGGGATGTTATACAATATTCTTCCTAACGCACTAAGGTCAAACTATGACCCTAAACAAAATCCCAGGCCTCATGTCAATGGCATTGTGGGCTCCGTCAATGTGAAATATGCACACTCGATGAAAATCCATTCGAAAGAGTTGACTCTAAACCAATCTGTAGGAGGTCTAGCTTCATCAGTGTCCTCCAATCCCACTCAATCGGCAGATGTACATTCTGTGCAATCGCCGACCACCCCAAATGGTAACTAGAAACCAAGCAGGAATAAGAAGAAAGGACATAATAATAATCCTAAGGGTGGGAAGAATAATAATAAACCCACGAACAATGGTAATAATGAGAAGACAAATAATAATGTTGGTGAGGGAAAGAAAGAAAGGAGGAAGGTGAAGTTTCCCTGTAAGCTTTGTACAAACGATCACCTTACCCATCTATGCCCCAAACTCACGAAATTTGTGAGGCTTTTATATCTACCGCCCGACGTGTTGACTAATCCTTTTCCACATAACCAACACATGGCCTCAAGCTCCTAGAATGATAGAAATGTGGCGAGTGGGATTCAAAACCCACTGACAAAAGACGGTGATCGTTTATGCATCAATATGGTTAAATCTGAGGTTACGTAGCCACTCAGTCTCGTGATTACATTTCTCCACAAATCATTCTTAGTCTAGAGCATCCCCCTCCTCTAGAGATGCCCTTACAGATTGAGAAACTAGAGCTATCGCCTTGTATTCTGAAAGGAGTACTTAAGCGCTCTACCCACAATCCTAATGCTAGAGCCTCCTAGAATTACTCTATTGTTGAGGACCTAGTTCAAACCCTTTGTGCGATGTCGACTCTGAAGGTACTGCAGACGTGTTCTTCATAGAGGAATTCATTTTTATCTGCGTTAGGAGATTTAGATCCTTGTGGCTCGAAATTTATCAAGTTTGGCATCACATATGTGAAGCCTCGCTTTCCTTACCATGTGGCATTCCAAATCCACATGGGTTACTCGAAGTATACCATCAAACATACTATTGTTGATGAAGGTGCTGCAACATGTGTGATGTCCCTGGTCTGTTGGAAATCCCTCGGCTCTCCGACCCTTTCTCATTCCCCGACCATGTTGACTGATTTTGATGGTCATTCCTTCCTCCCTCACGATATTCTTCCTGCATTTTCGGTCCAGTTAGGTGGAAAGATGGTAGAGGTGGATGTCGAGGTAGTTGATGTGCCTCTCGACTATAACTTGTTACTAGGATGCAATTGGACTTACTTTATGACTTCAATCATATCATCTATATTTCATACTCTTTGTTTTCCTCACGATGGGACTATCGTGACGATCAATCAGTTGTCCTTTGCATATTCTATTCCCAATGCATATGTTGGACCGTCGATCCCTGTGATCGACAATTCTCATCTGGAAACTGAGAATATTGGTGTGGGAATGTATTCATCCATTATGGGTACTTTCGAATTCATGGCATCAGTTCACCATATTTACGCCATGTCCAGTAGGCTCGTTTCGTCAGAGAGGTTTGTTCCTTTCTGCACTTCCTATTTTAATGATCCTTGGACCCTACCTTCATGGACTGCATATTGTGAAGGTCAGTCACATTCTGGAATGGCCATGCCACTATCGGCAGCAGAGATTTCATATCAAACTATTCTTGACTCTTTCATCGATCTAGACCATGTTACCTCATAGACGGGTTGTCACATACCCACTACCTTAATCAAATTTTTAGTCAATTTTCTGTTGAATCAGAGCCCCGGAACTACCTACGGAGGTCTAGCATAAGCTAGCTCTTTCTCACTCTCTCTTCCCATGTGATCGTGGGTCATGATCATAGTTCAAATAATCGCAGTGCCTCTTTGTATTTCATGCCTCGACGCTACAGGGGTGTCGAATCATTCGACTCAGCAACTGTCGGACCCCGACAGGGCTAGCGACCGACCAATAGGGACAAATCCCTATAGGGTTAACAAATGGTCAATAGGAACAAATACCAACAAGGCTAGAGAAAAACCAATGAGAACAGGCCCCGTCACATGGTTAAGTGGAGTACAAGTGGCAGAGGGGAAATGCGACACGGTAGTCGACAGGACAGGAGGGGGCCCCACTTCACACGCCACACTATTCCGGACCCCCCCCCCATTAAAGGCAAAATGGCAAGGGGGGTTCAGAATTCACCTGAGCACTGTTGATCAAGGTGAATTAATCTCAACCGTTTGAGAGTTGCACGTCTGATTCCGGACCCCCCCCCCACCGCTAAAGGAAGAATAGCAAGGGGGATCCAGAATGAAACCTCAGTCGTAGATCTGGGCGGGTGGATTCTAGCCATATAGATCTTCTCGTTACTTACCTTAATGCGCATTCATGCCCCAGCTTAAATCCGACATCTCTTCCTCACATCTGACGGTCGTTACAGACCCTGAGATCCTTCAAAAGAATCTCGTCCTTTCATCGGTATTTATCATTACGAGAGTCCGAACTCTCGATCACAGGGCTCCCGAATTCTCAATCCCCAGTTTCCCAATGTGGCTAATCTTTCGACACGTAGCCTCCGTAAATCGGACGGTCTAGATCTGTCTCGGGATTTCCACCATGGAAAGTCCCGATCTCTCGTCATCGGGACTCACGATTCCGTGATTCTCGATTTCCCAAAATGGGTAATCTCACCACACATGGCCTCCGTCACTCGGACGGTTCAGATCTATCCCGGGGTTTTCACCATGGAAAATACTGAACTCTCGTCACCAGGACTTCCGAGTTCGCGATTCCCGATTCCCTGAAATGGGTAATCTCACGACACGTGGCCTCCGTCATTCGGATGGTCCAGATCTATCCCGAGGTTTTCACCATGGAAAATCCCGAACTCTTGTCACCATGACTTCCGAGTTCGTGATTCTCGATTCCCCGAAATGGGTAATCTCACGACACATGGCCTCCATCATTTGGACGGTCCAGATCTATCCCGGGGCTTTCGCCCCTATACACTGGGTTTTTATCTCTCGGGTAACTCCTGACAGATCCAACAGCTGTCAGGTTTTCCAGCTGAGATCTGATGGTTCAGATTGGTTCCTACCTGTGCATTCTTCCACGACTCCCTGGATGTAGAAGAATCAACGGTCCAGATACTCCCATAGACCTTGGAGATCTATGGTCGGATTTCTTCTCTGCCCACGAAGACACAGAGAAACCAAGTGGTAAGGCATTTAACACCCTACTTACTCCTACCAATATAACGGTCATGCGTGACCACAGGTTTCCCGATGGAATCTTGTTCGTCGATCAATACCTATCAGGGTTAGGGCACTTAACACTCCATCCTCTTCTTCTGATTTGACGGTCATGAGTGACCACAGATCTCCTGACAGGATCTCATCTGTCGATTCGATACTTCACCCTTATGCTACCCCCTCGGGTTTTCAAGAGGATCGTTCCTCCTCGTGCAAGGTTACTAAGGCCTTGCGCCTTCCCATTCTCTTTACCGGTTCTTGATGGACTTTTTAAGAAGGGTATCTCTATGGGAAGGTTTACGTAGGGTACTATCTAAGGCAGTTAAGGGTATCTCTCTCCCGAGAACCAGGCATGAAGTCTAAATTAGATCAGCATGCATATAAATAACAATTTAAGAGAGCATAAGCCACATGTAGTCTTTTCATGTAATCATGCAACTACCAGTACTGATCAAGACACCATACAGACATTATTGTAATGAAGTCATTCACGATTTCACAGCTTATGAGAATAATGTCAGCATACATATATATATCAAGATGTCAGAGGCAAAACATTTATCAGAAATAACACTAGCGTTATGCAACTGCTGAGAGGGGTGCGCATTTCCACCCAACTGTAGGCTCAGTGACTCCCAACGGATTTACCACTAGCCACCCCCGAGATGAGACCATGATGTTGTGAGACTGTGTCTCTGTTTTCTAGTGACCAGAAGTGAAGGTTACTCTCCTTCCTCTATGCTATCACTCACATTGCATATTGCCAGAGTTCTCTTCCTCCCCTCGCGTTTTCCCCCCAATCGCTTCTACCCCACGCCTTATCCTCTTGTGAGGTTGCGTGTGGCGTGATTTCCCTTGCACTGGTCAGTCATGATGGCTCTACGGATGGGCGGTTCACCTCCCCATCCCTCATTAATTCCTGAGGATCCATCTACCTGCCAGCTTGTGAGGCATTTAATTCAGGGCCAGCGAGCCACTTTTGGTTCTCTGGGCCAATGGAGTCCAAATACAGTATTAATTCTTAGTGGAAGTTAATGCCACCTTTCCAGGTGCCTTCCACCACCATTGTGGTCTCTTTTTCTACACATCCCCTCTCAGCAGTCCTGCAATATAATTTCATAATTTTGTTCACATTCATTGACCTTTTCCACAAGGTCCATTTACATCACATATTCACATTTATGAGTTTGCCACAGTTCTTGGCCAGTCCAGTTATTTTTACAAACTGGGGGAAACAGGGTGTTACAATTCCCTCCCCCTTAAAGGA
>ML789462.1:39868-59235 GCA_009831015.1 Picea engelmannii
AGTAAACAAAATCGGATATGCCTGTCTCATGGCATCCTCCATTTCCCATGTAGCCTCATCTGGGCCAAAATGTCTCCACTGCACCTTTACCTGTGCAATGGTTCAGTTCTGGAGCGGGGTTTCCTTTCTGTCCAATATGCATTAGGGTTCTGGTAGAAATTCTCCCTCCAGTTCCACCTGGATCACAAACCAGTCAATTATATGATTAGCATCATGTACATATTTCTTCAATAATGAAACATGGAAAACATTATGTGCTTTTACTATGGGAGGAAGTGCTAGCCGATAGGCTACAGTTCCCACTCTATCTAAAACCTCAAAGGGTCCACAATACCAGGGATCCAACTTGGCACAAGCTCCCATTTTGAGGGAACTCCTTATGGGCTTAATTATGAGATATACATGGTCTCCCATTTTGAACTCTCTTGGAGTTCTCTTCTGGTCCGCATAACTTTTCTGTCGGTTCTAAGCGACCTTCAGATTTTGTTTTATCTGAGTCACTTGTTGTTCCATTTCTTTCAACATGTTAGGTCCAAAAGAAATCTTATTTACAGGATTGTTCCAGCTGACTGGATTATTACACGGCCTACCATAAAGGATCTCGAAGGGACTCATCTTTAAATATGCTTGGTAGCCGTTGTTGTAGGCGAATTCTACCAATGGTAGGTAGTCTTCCCATTTCCTAGGTTGATGCATTACATGCATCCTTAACATATCCTATAATATTTGATTCACTCTTTCTGTATGTCTGTTGGTTTGAGGGTGATAGGTGGTGCTAAACAACAATTTTGTCTCTAAACCAGCCATCAGTGATTTCCAGAAATTGGAAGTAAATTTGGTGTCTCTGTCATACACTATCTCTTTCGGCATACCGTGCAGTTTGAATACCTCTTTCATAAATACCTGGGCAATATCTATCACCTTGCAGGTTGATTTGACAGGGATGAAATGAGCAGACTTGCTCAGTTTATGCACCACTACCATAATGGCGTCATTCTGTTTGGTTGAAGTCGGAAATCCTGTGATAAAATCCATGGAGATGGTTTCCCATTTCCATTCTGGGATGGGTAAAGGGTGTAATAGTCCTGCTGGGTGTCGATGTTCTACTTTAACCTATTGGTACTCTATGCATTGGGCCAAATATTTGGCTATGTCTTTCTTCAATCCAGGCCAATAAAATTGTTTTCGGGTGGCAGTGATCATTTTCTGGTATCCTGGGTGACCAGTATAGGGTCTTTTATGTAGTTCATCCATAATGAACCTCTTCAAGTCATCACAATTCGGAATGTACAGTCTATCTCTGTAAGTGAGCAGACCTCCTTCGGTCATCTGGTAGCCTTCATATTTTACTCCAACGGGTTCTTGTTGTAGGTACAGGGTCACAGTCTGAACGAAGGGATCTATCTCCTGTGCATCTCTGACTCTGTTCTTGACATCTATCTCGCAAGTACTCATCGATGCCAGTTGAATCGTTTTCATGCTTCTGCTAAGGGCATCGACCACCCTATTGTCTTTACCTTTGATGTGTTAAATTCGCTAAGGAGGGCCATCCATCTAGCTTGTCTAGCATTGAGATTTGGTTGGTCAAGCAAATATCGCAATCCACAGTGATCTGTCATAAGTACAAATTTTCTTCCCAAGAGGTAATGCCTCCACATTTTCAAGGCATGCACTATGGCAGCGAGTTCTAGATCATGAGTCACATAGTTGACTTCATTTTCGTTCAATTTCTGGGATTCATAGCAAATCACACTTCCTTTCTGCATAAGGACTCCTCCGAGCCCTTCCTTACAGGCATATGTGCACACAAGGAAGTCAGCTTCTGGGTCAGCGATTTTCAACACGGGTGCATGGGTCAGTAGATGTTTCAGGGTTTGAAATCTTTCTTCACATTGTTGTGTCCATAGGAATTTGGTCCCCTTCTTCTGGAGGGAAGTGATTGGACAACCAATCTTGGAGAATCCTTTTATAAATCTCCTATAGTATCCCACTAATCCCATAAAGGATATGATGTCTGAGACATCCTTTGGGGTAGGACATTCCATGATAGACCTGATCTTGTCAGGATCTACTGCTACCCCTTCCTCGGACAGAACATGTCCCAAGTAATGTATTTGCTTCTGAAAGAAGTCACATTTGTTGAATTTAGCATAGAGTTGATGCTCTCTTAGCACTTGCAGCACAAGTCTAGGATGCTCTTCATGTTCATCTCTATTTTTAGAGTAGATTAATATGTCATCAATAAAAACTAGTACAAATTTATCTAAAAAATTACTAAGTACATTGTTCATTAAGCACATGAAAGTGGCAGGGGCATTGGTTAACTCAAATGGCACTACCACAAACTCATAGTGACCATACCGTGTCTGGAAAGCAGTTTTATGGATGTCTTCACCCTTGATTTAGACTTGATGGTATCCCAACCTCAAGTCAATCTTTGAGAAAATAGACACACCTCCCAACTGATCGAATAGATCATTGATCATGGGCAAGGGGTACTTGTTCTTTATGGTTACTTTATTGAGTTGTCTATAATCTATACACAGTCTAAGGGTGCCATCCTTCTTTTTCACAAACAGGACTGGTGCTCCCCATGGGGACACGCTAGGTCGAATATAACCCTTATCGATCATTTCTTTCAATTGCAATTTGAGTTCCACTAACTCAGGCATGCTCTTCCATACCAGTTATCTTTGTTTCTTTGCTTGACTGCATTTTTTTTTTCAAGACCCACAGAGGTACATGCGGCCTGTATAAGGTATGCATGCATGTACCCATTCCCTACCTTCCCACAGCCCTCATGTACATGCTAGCTGAGAAAGTGTTAGTCGCGTGTATGATTCCAAAAAATTTCTTTTAAAGAGGTGGTCATCCTCTCCCTTGTCAAAAATAATCATTCTCAGGGGTTTTCTGGAACTCTTTCTAGTCTTTTTTGTTTGTAGTCTATATCTTAGGTTTCACCTCAGATTGGTTTGTTCTATGAAGTTTTCATTGAATTGTTTTCTTTTTTCTATTAAAGTAAGTGTCTAAGTCTTCAAGAGGTCCTAGTTCTCAGTACTAGTAGTCTATGTCTGGGTTGGATTGCTTGGCCTTTCATTTGTCTTAGAGTTTCAGAGATACATGCGGCCTGTATAAGGCCAGCACGCATGTACATGCGCTCTGACTTTACACAGCTCGTGTGCACACGCTTGTTGTTGAACTGTCAGCAGTGTGCTTGTGGAGAAAAAAATTGTTGAAGGTGAGGCAGTCATCCTTTCCTTTGACAAGAGTTATACCTCTCAGGTTTTTGGGTCTCTGTCATAGCGGTCAGTAACTTAGGTTTGATCACAGCAATAGTTTTCTTTTTCATTAAGAAGTTTTACTCAAAATTTTCTTTTTTTAGGGTTTTTAGACAAGTGTGAGAGTCCAGTTCTAATTTTCTTATGTGTGATTTTTAAAGTGACTCTTTGCGATCTGCGCTTAGGCCAGAAGTTTTCTTGGTTTTTAATAGTTGATATTTTTCCTTTTTTGCTTTGTGAGCATTCAAATAAAAAAAAATATTACTTCTTTGTTTGGTTAAATAGTGTTGTTTTGCATTAGTAACCAAGGAAAAATCTTTGCTTTCATAAGTTCTTGACGGTTTAATTAGATCATAAGTAGCTCGTAGTCGAGTGAAATCCTGCTTTGAGTTTGTTGTTCAAAGATCTTAGAAAATTTTTAGTTTGAAAAGTTGTTTAAGATTTGAGTCAAGAGAAGTTATTTTGTTTCCATCTTTTTGTTTATTTTGATTTCATATTTCAAACATCACTAGTTTCACTTTCATAACCTTTGAATTAAGACAAGCCATAAAAATTAACGATAAATTTAAAGTTCATTAGACTTTTTATGTTTGTAGGGTCAACCAACTATTTTAGGGTTAGGGCCTTGAATTAGGTTGGAGAGGAAACTCTTCAAGGCCATTAAATCAAACATTGGAGTCTGAGTTAGGGAGTGTCAAAGTCCAATATCGTGAAAGTTATCTGGGACCCCCCTCTAACACAAAGAATAAACACAAGGTCACGTGCGGAAAGGTAGCAGAGATAACCCCTCCAAAGCTAGACCAATCATAGTGGAGAACACATATAGAGGGCTTGTCTTGGGATTCCGTCAATTGCATTTTCCACGGAGCTTCGTGGGTCTCGAATCCATTCGAGGTCCTCAGTTGTCTTCCGGACCACTTTCCTTTGATACCCTTGACAAGGTTCGGGCTCGATACCCTGCTCATTATGGTCTACCCGACTTTCGACTGTACCCACCTGGTGATTGTTCGCGCGCTGGCAACCTAATTGCCTATCTTTTTAGAGACATACACAGGTGACTGTGGGGATATACCGCGGTACCAAGGACAGACATCAGGCCATGCTTTGCAGAGTATACCCGGAGGGTGCTTCCGTGTTTGAGTTTCACTTGCACCGGTAAGTTGCTCTAGTATTGGTTGTTGTAACTATTCTTCCAACTAGTTTAGTGTTTGTTTGTTTTATCATGGAGGGACCTTTTTAGTGTGTGTTGTTTTTTGAATGAATAGAAAGCCCTAGTGTGTCTTTGATCTTCTCACACAGTGGAGAATCATGAGCTCCACCGGTCACGAAGGCTTTTGGTCCTATCACCGATTACATTAGAGCCACCTCCGCCACCACTAAGGCGAAATCTAGACCAACAAGGGTCTTTTGAAGCAACTGGGTCACAAGAAATTGTACCTGACCAACATCCAAAGGAAACAACCATTTTAGACTTTGGAGCGAAATCTCTTGGTCCATCCAAAACACCAACCACTGATCTTTCGGCACCCATCATCATACCGATTCACCCTTACAAGTGCTAGACAGTGTCGTACACAACAATGGAAATAAATGTTGTCACTTCTTCTGGGAATTCTTCAATTCCCACTACGGTTGTCACCACAGGGGATTTTCAACCTCCTAACCCACCATCACCGGTCCAAGCCACCATGGTATCGACCACCTCTACCTCGAAGAGTGGTCCAATCCCATCTATGGCGGCGGCCATGGCCCCTTTCACACCAAATGCGACAGGCCCTCCGTTCTCATATGGGATCCCTAGCTCAGGTACAATTCCTATACTTTCATACTCCACTTCACAGACTTTAGGTCTAGGGGAAAGGAGCTCCTTTGCAAGGACACATGGGGGGCACTCCAGCTCCTTTTAACGGTTTTCCTTATGGGGGAGGTCATATACCTCCTTCGTCCCCTTCACTCGGTGGCACCCACCAGCAATCCGCCTGGCCACCCACACACCATAGTTTATTTGGAGAAGGGAGTCAAGGACCACCTGCTCATAATATGTTGGTAGGTTCGACACCTTTTTCTTTGTTCGGTGTGTTTGGTAACAACACTTTCCTATCAGTTTCTTTCCCGAATGGGGCCAACCCTGGTTACGAGCAACCTATTCCTATGCAAGGTACTATTCCTGCACAGAGGGCAAACCCAAGAACTTCTTCCACATTAGGACCTTGGAATTCTTGGTAGGGATCGGTTCCCTCGTCAGGAATGTTGATCTGGAGAAAAAAATTTCACAATCAATGGAACCCCGGACAAGGTACTATGCATATGCCCATGGGATCCGCATGGGTCAACCCTTCCCAAAGTCCTTCGAATGTAATGCATGCCCAACCATCCACATCCTATTTTGGGAATCATCCGATGATGTCTCCTCACATGCAAAATTTGTACGCTGTTCATGGCCATGGTTTTTACCAGAACCCAGGCCAGCAACCGAACTTTTCCTGGCAACCTGGTGCCATTCAAACTCCATGTCCATTTTTCCATGGTTATCACCAACAACCCAAACTACCTTTCCTTGAAACCTTGCATTTGTCAGACTTGACAAGGTTGTTGAATGACCCTATCTGTCACAATCCGCATTGGCCCCCTATGCCGACGAAGTTTCCTTCGAACATACCAAAGTTCGAAGCCAAGCCTAACGAAGATCCAGGAGATCATGTGACCACATTCCATCTTTGTTGCTTGTCTAACTCGTTGAAAGACGATTCCATACAATTGCGATTGTTTCAATGCATTCTCATTGGGAGTGTCATGAAATGGTACATTGAGCTCAACCGCTCAAGATACTCTTCCTTCGGCGAATTGGAAATGGCTTTCCTAAACCATTTCCAATTACCTGTGAGATATGACGTTGGCATAGAATTGTTGGCCAATTTCACATAGACAAAAGTGGACCATATCTCTGATCACATCCGAGAATGGAGACACCGGAAGAGTTTAATTAAGGTGTCGGTCCCACCATCATTCCTGTTCGAGTGGTTCCTTAAGTCTTTGGTCCCACATTTATCCAAAGACATCGTGACGTCGGGAGTGTTTTCTGAAGAAGATGCCATCATGAGAGCTCAACATCTTGAGCTAATCTACTCTCAGACTGGTTTATTATACGAGATCTTTTCAGATGCACCAAGCTCAATACTTGATAAAACCAGACACAGAGTTGGACCACATGTCGATGGTATTGTTGGTTCAGCACAAACAAAGTCTGTTGAGCAACTGACGAAGCAATTGCAGCAATTGTCTATACAACACACAGCAGCCAGCCAAACTACTGTTTTGGCTTCTCCCCCTACGCAAACATTGGATGTACACATAGTGCAATTGACAAATCCAAAGGCCACCCAGCAACCTAAAGGAAAGAAAAAACAATGAAATAAGGGTAAGGGGGATAAGAAACACACTAATAATGCTGGTAGGGGAAACACTGAGAAATGGAAGGCGAGGTATCCATGCAACCTGTCCGTGGAAGACCACCTGACCCACCAATGTCCTCAGCTTGGAGAGGCCCAAAAGTTTGTGACACAGCAATAGCCTGTCGTGTTAACTAATCCATTTCAACATGGGCAAAACCTAACCCAAGCCTCTACAAGTGCGGAAGGGGGTAGTCAAGGACCCTCTCCATCTTCGAACAATCCCGCATCCGTCAATGTGTATATGATGAAGGGTGATGCTTTTATATCAACTACAGTGCATGATTACAGTAAACCAAGCACTTCTAAGAAGGGCAAAGAAGCCGAACTCCCATCTCTTCATCTCCAGATCGAGAAGACTTTGGGTGAAACAATGACACACATCCCAAAAGGTGCGTTCAATAAAGATTCTCACAACCCAAATGCAAGGGCCGCCCAAAACTATTATGTGGTGGAGGATTTGTCTCAAACCCCCTGTGCGATGTCCACTTTGGAGGTTCTCCAAAGTTGTCATTCCCAGAGGAAATCTTTGTTAGATGCTTTAGGATCTATCGAGACTTGTAATCCAGTTACAATCATGTTGGATACAACTAACTTAAAACCTCGTCTACCTTACCACGTAGCATTTCAGATAGTAGTGGCTCACCCCACAAAAACTTTTACTTAGAATATTTTCTGCACAGTGGTTGATGAGGGTGCCTCGACATGCCTTATGTCGTTGTCATGTTGGAAGGCCATTGGCCAGCCCGTTTTGTCTCTATCACCTATTCTTCTCACTTCTTTCGACGGTTGTTCGTTCTGACCACATGGTATCATTCCCTCTTTCCCTGTGCAGTTAGGAGGGAAGACCGTGTGTGTCGAGATAGAAGGAGTCGATGCATCCCTTGACTACAATCTCTTTCTAGGAATGAGTTGGACTTACGCCATGCAAGCAGTGGTTGCTACAGTTTTCTGGGTCTTGTTGTTTCCACACAAGGACTGGATTGTGACCATTGATCAATTGTCTTTCTCCAAACCTAACCCTTCATTGGGGGTATCCATGGTCCCGATGATTGATAATCCCCAACCAGGCATAGTCAACGTAGGGGTTGTATTGTGCCCATCTTTGATGGGTACCTTCGATTACTCGCCCCCTCAAGGAAATGTCAAGTTCATATTCGACCACCATAAGGTTGAGATTTTCCAAGTTTTGTTGTTTCACACGACTTAATTCAACGATCTGTGGATACTTCCTTCCCCATCGGCCACGATGGAAGGGACAGGGCAC
This sequence comes from Picea engelmannii, assembly GCA_009831015.1. Lineage (NCBI taxonomy): Eukaryota > Viridiplantae > Streptophyta > Pinopsida > Pinales > Pinaceae > Picea > Picea engelmannii. The sequence continues at coordinate 47,863 of ML789462.1, forward strand.
CCTGGCATGTCTATGCCCTTGTCCGCAACTGAAGTAGTGTACTCTTTAGTCTAGCAAGCTTCGATCGACACATATCCAACTCTTGCACAAGAGTTAGATCCGATTCTTAAGCCTATTTGGGCTCAAGGCTCTCTCGCTGACACTGATTCGTTAGACTTAGTCTTTCCCTCCGACGAAGTAATAATTGAAGCAATGACTAGTCTGGAAAAACCCTGGGATGATCTCTATCACAGATCATACTTCCTCCCAGAGTTAAGAAGAATCAAAGCTGGGGAATTCACCTTGACTATGACTAGAGATAGGTCTTGTCCTATTAATCCCTTAGCTACACATGAGGTTTATGCCGAGGGTAATATGGAAACTATCATTGAAACCATACCGATTAATATCTCCAGAACTGTTGGTGTCATGGAGAATGTTTTCATCAGAGCTGACTGTTCCCCTGGAGAGATTCAAATCTACACAGATATATTTAAAGAATTTTGCGACGTTTTTTCCTAGTCTTACGAGGAAATTCCAGGCATCGATCCAAAAATAGTTGAATATGAAATCACAACTTATCTAAATTCCAAGCTTGTTCGATAGAAGCTTCATCCAGTTAATCCCAGGAAATCAGCATCCATTAAGGTTGAAGTTGAGAAACTGCTAAAAGTCAGTTTTATCTATCCTATCCATTTGACCCAATGGGTGTCAAATCCTGTGCCGGTCAATAAGAAATAGGGCACGATTCGTGTATGTACGGACTTTCGTGATTTGAACAAGGCCTGTCCAAAAGATAATTTTCCCACACCATTCATCGACCAAATAATTGATGAATGTGCAGGTTGCGAGGCCTTCTCTTTCATGGATGGTTTTTCGGGATATAATCAAATACAAATCAAACCCGAAGACCAGCACAAAATGGCATTCATTTGTCCATGGGGTACATTCGCGTATCGTAAGATGCCCTTTGGTCTAAAAAATGTTGGAGCGACCTTTTAGCAGGCCATATATTTTTCTTTCCATGATCTCAAGCATATAGTCGAGGCCTATTTAGATGATTTAGCATCTCGATCTCGCAAGAGAATGGATCATCCCACACACCTCCGACTTATCTTTGAGAAATGTCGCTACTTCCGGATTCGCTTGAATCCAAACAAGTGTAGCTTTTTCATAACATCAGGACATTTGTTAGGTTTCATAGTGTCAACAACAGGAATCATGGTCGATCCTCTCAAGATTGAGGCAATAATTCAATTTCCTCCCCCATGCACAATCCTTCAACTTCATAGTCTACAGGGCAAGGTGAATTTTTTAAGGCGTTTCATCGCCAACTATGTCGAGATCACCAAGGGATTTATGCGCTTACTGAAGAAAGACGTTCCTTTTTATTGGGACGATGTCGCTCAACTCTCTTTCGAAGTGTTGAAACATGCCCTCATGACTTCCCCTCTGCTTCGGCCACCTAACTATAACAAAGATTTATTATTATACCTAGCTACAGCAGAGTCAACCATCAGCATGGTCTTAGTTCAGGAAGATGATTTTTTCTCAGAATATGTGATCTAGTACCTGATTCAAGGCCTAGTCAGACTGAAACTCAATTATTCTCATATCAAAAAAATTGCGTTGGCAGCAGTCCATGTTGTTCAACAGTTTCGTCATTATGTTCGGTTTCGCAAGACCACCATCATTGTCGTTGTGAATCTGTTTCAATACGTGTTGACACGATGGGTAATAGGCAGAAAGATCAATAGATGGATAGTCGTCCTCCAGGAATTTGACTTATATTTCGTTTCAGCGAAATCCAAAAAGTCATTGGTCTTCGCAGAACTTATTTCAGAACTTCCGATTGAGTCAGGTGATGTTATGCCCAAAGAGTCGCCTATCAGAGGAGATATGTTTTTGATCGCATCTTCGGATCCCTGGTGTTTGCACCCAATTCGTCACTGTGTGAGAAAATTAAGAGTGCTTACATGCCCAGTTGGGCTCTGCTAGGCATGACAGCTGTAAGGTAAAAGGTTAGAAAGAAAAACAACAAAGCAATAAACAAAAACTAAACTAAAACTAATAAAAACTAAAAGCGTATGAGAAAATGAAAAATAGAGAAAAATGGACCAATATCACCAATGTATAAGTTGATCTGTTGATGAAATCCAAAGACACACAAAGAAGAAAGGGGACTTGGGTCCCTCCTTTCTCCAATGGAAGGATCTTGAGGCCCTCAAAGCTTGCTCTCCTTTACAATGAAAAGATGAAAAATGTGGGTGAAAGAACTCCAAGCCTATTCACTCAAGTGAGGGATGAATAGCCTTGTGAAATGCAGCTTGTGATGTTTATTGCCAAAGAATGGATCCTTAGCAATCTCAGCAGCATAACAGTATGAAGAATTCCTTGAGAAAATGGTGGTCATTCATGGCTTTTTATAGCCAAGCATTGGGTTATTATGTGGCCTCTTTTGAATGTGAAAAGGGGCTCTTTAGGGCACAATTAGATCTTTGACCAGCCCACCATGAGGATTGAGCTCGGATTTGGTGTCAAATCGACTTGGGAGCCGATCCATTAGTGGTTGGGAAGCCGACCAGTTTCAATAAATGCGTCGTTTAGCAGGCACGCAGGTTTTTCTCCAAACAGCTGTGCCTTGTGCACATATGCGCGCCTTGTACGAAGCTGTTACGCGCATACGTGCGCGCGCCCAGAGGATGTAAAGCGCCTTGCAATTTTTTGGCCATTTTGTATAGTTTTGACCCTTTTGTTGTGCTGTGGAATTAACCTTGTGCCATGAATGACTTATTTTCTTGTTTTGACGATGCGGAGTTCTTGTCGCCACGTGCGGACGAAATTTCAGTGATAACAGATGCCCCCTGATGGATGAGGTTAGGAGCAAAACGTATAGCCGAAATCCATCAATGTTTCTTTTACGGAGAATGGTGTTGTGAGGGAGAGAAAGAATGGGACCGTGTAAAGCAATCCGTTGGAGAAGAAAGGAACCTGTAGATCCCGACCTTCCACGAGGTGTGTAACAAGATACAAGTGTGTACAAACGAGGCGGGCATGCCCCATGCTCGTGTAATGTAACTCTGAAGAAAAAAGAATGTCTGAAATGTTGATGTAGACAACTACAGTGCCCTCGGGGGCGGAATGATAAAGGCAAAAGACAATTCTGCAAAGGAACATACTCTGAACCAGCGGTAATGGTCGTGGAAGTAAACAGCGACGATGATGTGGGCAATGATGGCCCCGGCCAAGTTCAGAGGTCTTCGGCAATGGAAAATACAAACTGCAATAGTCGCAAAGTAAGACCCACCGCAACATGAGAAAGTGTTGGCGTCGAATGTTATGGGGGTCAACGACATCATGGAGCAATGGTGGTTCCCCCTATGCCGTCTGAGATCTCTCATTGAATAGGAAATGAGAATCAAGATACTGTCGTCCTTGTGGAAAAGTGTGTTGATGTCGACAAAAGGAGGATGCGACTCCCAGAAGCAAGGGGCTTCATGGAATCTACTGTGGTGAAGAAGTGGCAGAGGTACATAGACGAAGTCAAGAGATGGGAAGACTCAACACTGCCCTTGGTTGGAGGGTATATGATAGAAGGAATGGCCGCAACCGTGTGACAAGATCAAGTGTCAGGGGGATGACAAGATCAGGGATAAGTTGTGCCAGAGGCTAGACAAGGTGAACAAATTCGGAGGATAAAGGTAAGTGACTTGGGTAGTACTCTGAAAACATAGACGATGCCGGCGGGGGAAAATGAGAAGTAATGCTCCAACCAAGGGTGACATGGGTTGCATGTGGCCAAAAGAGGAAAGCGGGTCACCAACGGTGACGACAAAAGTAAAGACTGAGAATAAAGGCATTTGTACAATAAATAATGAATAAGTTGGGGGAAGATGTACAAATACAGAAACGGGTGCCCCAGCGTGAAATGAGTGCCCCAGTGCGGGCAGAGATTTCAGAAAAACTGATGAAGGGTGGGGGCCCCATTGGCGAGTTTTTGTATGAGGTAGGTGAAATGGAGATAGGTTCGCAGATGGGCAAACTGATGATGGATGAAATGGAGGGTCCATGATCCTGTGGAGGTGCAGGTAAAGAAAAGAACATGACCATAAAGCGATGTGCTGGGAGTCCATATGGGAAGCTAGCAAAATGAGGAGAAGAAGTATGTGGTTAATTCGGAACATGATGAAAGACTACCGAGACTCCCATCCCTAAAGGGAGATGAAGAACAACATGAGTGTCATTAATGCCAAAAGGTGCTATGAATGGGACAACTCATGTGGGGAGAATGCTACCGGATTACAGTACCGATGATGAAAACGGAGGTGTGAGTACTGCAGAGACGGGAATGGGTATCCTAAAGGCCAAAATCAGAGGGTGTGACTGGAGTGTAAATGCAATACAGCGGGAGAGACTACATGTCAGTGCTGAGTATATACCTGAAGGAATGATGTAGAGAGATGGGGGATCAAGTACCTGCACACATAACAACCAAATACCTAAAGTGAACAATATCTGAAGAGAATAACAAATATGAACATGTATTAGATAAATGTGACAATGCGCGTGCGTACCTGGCCATGATATGAAAAAAGGGCACCCCAGGGGCCCGGGATGAAAAGTGGCCCAGGGACAGCCATGATGTAGGTGGCGGGATGCTGATCCCGTGGCTGAAGACGGTTCGAAAAATGGACATCGTGGGCTCCCGGAATGGTGAGTGGAAGTTTGGGAAAAACCCTATATATAGTTGTAGGGCCCACATTGCCACCTCATTTGTACCTGCTGCGACAGTGAGTTCCAGAGCAGATCCAGAGGAGATTGAGTGATTCTGAGAGCACGAGACATCCGTTTCCCGGCGTGCGAGATTCAGGTTAGTGGTCTGAACATCCTGCATAGCTATAGGTTTCTAATTTTTGGGCAGGGTAGGTACGGGGGGTCGTACAGGGGTTTTTGGGGGTTTTTGGGTAGAGGGTGGGCCCACATGCGCGGGTGACTCAATGGAAGGCGCGCATGAGTGCGCGCCTGTACCATGCAAAAGTGCGCATGTGTGCGCGTGGGTAGGAAAATAAGGCGCGCCTCAGGGGCGCGCTTGTGAGTTGGACAGGTGCGCATGAGTGCGCGCCTGTGGGACTAACAGGCGCGCTCCCGAGCGCGCCTGTGGGTATGACAGGCGCACGTTAGAGCGTGCCTGTGGGAAAAACAAACGTGCGCGCATGCGCGCCTGTATAGTGAACAGGTGCGCATGTGTGCGCACCTGTGGGTGGTAAAACCGCGCCTTTGAGGCAAGGTTTCAGGGTGAAAATTAGCTCTTTTTGATGTATTGGAGGATTTCCTAAGCTAATATAGGACTCTGGGTTGTGTGCAGGTAGCGAGTAGTGATTATGGATGTTCGGTGGCGGAGCGAGACTGGGCACCGCTACGAGAGGCGGTGACCAATGCACCGCCGGCAGTTCGAGTGGCAGTTCGGGCAGCTTTAGCAACCAGTGGGTTACTAAAGTTCTTTGATTGCCCGTTGTTACGGGCACAGGAGTATTTGCTCCAGTTCTTGATCGAGATGTGGAGTCCCGATCGACACTGCTTCCTCGTGTGAGGAGAGCAGATCACCTTCACTGCGGTGGAGGATATCTACTTCTTGACGGGGCTCCCCTTCCGGGGAACACCGTTGCCGGCAGATCCTGTGCTGCCGAGTGACATTCATTTGGAGACAGTCGTCGAGCGATACTGCTCAGGCGATCACTATATGACTGGGTCGGCCGTGAGCATCAGTGGGATAGATGTCCTGCTGCATCGTTGCATAGCAGCGATGATAGTTCGAGTATACGGGTCCTAAGCACCTCACCGGATTAGTGGTGGGGAGCTGATAGTGATGGAGAGGGTTGTGGTGGGCCGTGAGCGGTTCGCCTGGGGTTTAACCCTTCATGCACGGATGATCGCACAACTGGACCAGTGTCGGTCCACAGGTGTCGGGGAGTTTGCATTTGGCTCCATCCTGGTGGCCTTTTTCTTAGAGAGGGTGCCGATGTTACGCCCGAGGGTGCTACTGGAGGCACCAGGGGTACGAGAGTCGCGCTTGAGGCGGTGGTCTCATATTTTGGTTCGCCACGGTGGTGGCGAAGGCGGACACTACTTTACTGCGCAGGCAGCGCAGATATGGCGGCAGATGCCGCAGGTGATGCTCCATTTCCCCTATGCTAGGGTAGACTTTCGGGGGGACCCGGACATGGTATTGCCTCCTGGGGAGGTTTTTGACCACAGAGGTATGTTGTGTATTTATATGTTTTGATTTACGTTATGAGTTTGATATACCAGTGCATATGTTTGATGTATAGACACTGATACCATTTGTTGTTGCTTGTTTGGTGTATGTGCAGATTTGGCACCTCGCGGGTGTGAGGTGGAGTTGTACAGACCGCCGGTGTAGCCAGAGGGAAGACCGCCATGTGGAGAGAGACGCGGATGGGATGAGGCAGCGGGGCGACCTGCGGATGTTGCGAGACTGACGAGGAGGTGTTGATTTGATGACCCTGGTGCGGGGCCATCGCAGGCTCCTCCGGCGGCAGCCGGAGGTGATGATGATGATATCCGCCATCGTTTTGAGACGGTATTTCGGGACGTTCCTGAGGGCATGTGGACCCGTATCCAAGACGAGGAGTTCCTGGAGCAGTGTATCGGGTTACCGCCACCATGGCGGTCCATTATGCGGTGAGCAGCTGTGCTCGCTGCCATGACTAGTGGACGCCTGCCACTAGGGCAGGAGGGTCCTGCAGGGGAGCCACCTCCACTGCCTGGGGCAGGTAGGGGTGGGCCGCCACCTCCTCCTGAGGGAGGGGCCGCTGGGGGTGTGATAGAGGCCCCCTGATTGTATGTATTTTGTACACTATTTTTGATAGGCTGGTGAGCCAATTTTTTGTACCATGATGTGGTACGGGCCTGTGGGCCGATGTACTTTTTGTGTATGTAACCATTTGGATGGCCTGAGAGGTCCATATATATATGAGTATACATGCTTTTTGGATCCAAATGTGGTGTTTACATGTGTTTTTTGTATTTGATGTTGATGATGTTGATTCTATCTATATGCTGTGACAGGATATATGTGATGTTTATGTACGTGTAGCTTGATGTGATATATGCCAATCCAGCACCATGTTAGCTATGTGATCTGTTGTTTGATTCAATTCTCTTGGAATATGTGTAAATGTAATGGAATCAAAATGTCGAGATAATAATCTAACCTACAGGTATTTGCGAAAGAGGCACGGATCGCGTACACGATACACATTGTTGAGTTGGAGAACGACCAGTTGAGAGTCGAGGAGAACGCTAAGGTGACGAATGTGATGATGTTGGGCGTCAGTCAAGAGGCCAATGACAGCAGTGTATTCGGCTTGGTTATTGGTTGTTGGTCCTAAACAGATGTCGTTGGAATGTAGCATTTCGTGTGAAGGGGTGTAGAGAGCCCAAGCAGCCGAAGAGAGATTTTGTGTCCAACGGTTGGCGCTGTCGGCATAACCAATGTGGTAAGCTGGTGGAGGTGGCATCTGTCAACAACACAAAGGATAGTTTAGATGAGAGAAATAAAGATTAAAAACGCTAGAAAAGAAAAAATAACCTAAAGTAGCTTGACTACGTTTAAGCATAAAATTTCTTGAGGTATAACCCATTGACGGGTTCCTTGAGCGTGAGGCCTTCTAGGGAGGCCAGGATGTATGCGCCTTTGGTGAGGCAATGCTGGATGATGTAGGGGCCATGCCAAAGTGATTCGAATTTTCCATGGCCAAAGGTATCATGAGCGATATCATAGGTGAGGATGAGGTCGCCTTCGCGGAATGACCGAAGTTTGACATGGCGATCAAAGGTAGCTTTGGATCGTTTTTTAGCTGCCTCGTTGTTCTGTAATTAGGATCAACGATCTTCATCCAGAGACTCCAAGTTCAGCAAGCGCTACTCCATTGGAGCAGTGTCAGGTAAAAGCTCAATTGCAGTGCGAAGGGTGGGGATTTCGCACTCGATGGGAAGAGTTTCCTCGACCCCATGGACTAAGTGAAATGGCGTGAAACCTGTGGCGGTCTTCACTGCCGTGCGATAAGCCCATAGCGCGGAAAATAACATATGATGCCAATTGGTTTTATGTTTGTTAACCGTGCATTGTAACATGGTCTTGAGGACTTTCTTCACTGCTTCGACCTGTCCGTTTGACTGAGGGTAGTATGGTGAGGCAAACTCATGAGAGAAGCCTAACCGAGATGAGAGTTCTATGAAGATCTCGTTCTCAAAATGTTTCCCATGATCGGAGACTAGTTGGAGTGGTACTCCGAACCGGGATATGACGTGGTTGAAGAAAAAACGCGCTACTGTGTCAGCGGTGTTGTTGAAGGTGGGCATAGCTTCGGCCCATTTGGTAAAGTAATCGATAGCAACAATGATGTATTTGTGACCATTGCTGGAGGGGGGATTACAAGTTATAAAGTCAATGCCCCATTTTCAAAAGGGGCCTGCAGTGATGACTGGGTGTAGAATAGCAGGGGGAGCTCGAGCTTTGTTGGCGTAGAGATGACATTGCTCACATCGTTTCACGACATGAATGCAATCATGAAACAGAGTAGGCCAAAAGTAACCAGCCCGGATAATCTTTTGAGCCATGGCGATGCCCGAAATATGGCCCCCACAGGCGCCGCTGTGGCAGTCGTTTAAGACTCTGTCGGCCTTGTCAATAGTCAGGCAGCGATGAAGAATTGTGTCGACGCCCCGCCGATACAAGATGTCACCAATGAGGAGATAGCGGGGGGCTTGATGGCGAATGCGCCGACGATCATCTCGTGATAAGTGATTAGCGAACTTTTGAGTTCGTAGGTAGACGAGGAGGTCACCATACCAAGGATCATCTGATGCAATGTAAAAGAGATGTTCGTCAGGAAAGTCAGTATTGACGGGGGCACTGGGTGTGTCAGAGGGAAGGGCCGTGACAAGTTTAGCGAGAACGAGGGCCTTCTTACTCTTGGGTGTTGAGAACTCGAGGTCGTATTTTTGAAGGATAACGATCCATCGAGCGAATTTGCCGTTAAATTGGCGACGGTTGAGCAAATATTGCATAGGGTTGGAATCTGCGACGACCTTGGTGGTGCGAAGCAGAATGTAATGGCACAGTTTCTGGACTGCGAGGACAACTGCAAGAGCTAGTTTCTCTTCATGTTTGTACTTCAAGAGTGGGCCTAAGAGGTTCTTACTGACGTAGTAAATGACGTGTTCGTGATAGTCATCTTCGAGCTGGATGAGGACGCCAGCTACTGATACAGTTGATGCTGATACGTAGAGGATGTAGTCGCGATTGTAGGCAGGTGCACTAATCAACGGTGCGTTGGAAAGTGTTGTTTTAAGATCATCAAACGACTGTTGGGCATAGTCGTCCCAATGAAACGGGATGTCGTGACGTAGTAAGCGAAGGAAACCATGTGCGCGTATGGCGTAATCAGGAACAAAGCGCCTAAGAAAGTTGGCTTTGCCCTGTAGACTCTGTAATTGTCGCAAATTCCGAGGAGGTGGAATCTCGGTGATGGCTTGGACTTTGAGGGGGTCCACGGTGATACCGCTTTGGGAAACGATGAAACCGAGGAGGCGCCCTGCGGTGACGCAGAACACACACTTGAGAGGATTCAAGTGGATGTTATATTGACGACACCGTTGAAAGATGATTCGTAAATCATCTAGGTGTTGGGTACGCTTCTTGGATCGAGCGGTGAGGTCGTCCAAGTAGGCGAGGATGATTGCAGCCAGATCATGAAAGATGTAAGTCATGGCGCGCTGGAAAGTTGCGCCGGCATTTTTTAGGCCGAAGGGCATGACACGATATGAGAACGTACCCCATGGGGTAATGAATGCGGTTTTGTATTGATCGGCTAGGTGAATTTGAATTTGGTTATAGCCAGAGAATCCGTCCATGAAGGAGAGAGCATCGTGGCCGGCACAATCATCAATGATCTGATCGATGAAGGGCGTCGGGAAGTTGTCTTTGGGACATGCGTTATTGAGATCACGAAAATCAGTGCAAATGCGGATAGATCCCTGTTTTTTGTCGACGGGTACAGGGTTGGAAACCCATGACGTATAAGCGATGGGGTAGATGAATCCGGTCGTACGCAATTTGTCAATTTCGACTTTGATAGCCGCGGCCTTGGATGGGTGTAACGGTCGTTGTTTCTGGCGGACTGGTGTGATATCGGGCCAGGTGTCGATGCGATGTTCGACAATAGAGAGGTCGAGGCCAGGCATCTCCGTGTATGACCAGGCGAAGATATCCCTAAATTCCTGGAAGAGGGATTTGTAGGCAGTGATTTCCTGAGGAGTGCAAGCAGCTCCAATGATGATTTCTTCGACAATGCCTGGTTTAATGGAAATGTCGATTTTTATGGTGGGGGAAATGTTAGCCAGATTTCCTTCTTCAAAAGCGTCAGGTGCTGGAATGGGATTGTTGAACCAATCGACAGTCCCTGATGGGATAAAGTCTTTTGTTTCGACCACGTAAATGGGATTGTGGCTAGGAGGCATGAGGGCTTCCTGCGGAAGGAAGAGTGCACGATGATGTAGTGCGTCCCAGGGAGAGTCTGGGCGTTGTAGCTCTTCCAGTATTCCTTCGTCACATTGGAAACGATGGGAATATAATGGATCGTGAGGAGTGATCTCAGTGATAGTGTGGTTGCCCCCTGCTGTAGAAACAGAGGATGAAATGCTAGGAGAGGGTGAGGGTTCGCTCGACATAAACCATATATTGAGGTACTGAGGGGTACTCGTAGTGGCGAGATGACGAGTCTCCGTAAGGGAATGAGCAGGAGAGTTGGGTGGGTTACGGGGTGAATCCTCAGATATGTCATCTAAAAACCATGGAGGCGTAGGGAGTGCCTCGGGTTCGGGGGAGATGATATGGAGATCTTCAAATGGTGAAGATATGTCGATGATTGCCTTTGCGGGTTGGTGAAGCAGAGCTAACTGACGTCGTTGATATTTGATGATCATCGGACATTGGTATGTAAAATGAGCCAATGAACTGCAAAGAGAGCAAGGGCATCTCATGCGTTCATTGACTGAAGTAGTGACATAGCGAATGTCGATCAGAGGTGGTGTGGATGTCATAGCAGGGCGTGGGTTGTTCTGAAAATATCGATTTATGATAGCTAATGCCTGTCGAAAACGAGGCAGTGTCGGACAATGATGGGTGTAATGGCCATACTCAGAACAGATGGCACATGCGAATTTTGTCTTCATCCCTTTACTACTGGAAGGTTGAGCGGTAGCAGTAGTAATGGGTGGTGTGAGGGTGGGATTGGGGGGAATCAAATTCCTTAATTCTGGTAGTGATGGGCAGTTGTTAGTTTGGTGGCCCTCTTTGTCACACAAGGC
>ML789462.1:61472-109785 GCA_009831015.1 Picea engelmannii
GTCTTTGACCAGCCCACCATGAGGATTGAGCTCGGATTTGGTGTCAAATCGACTTGGGAGCCGATCCATTAGTGGTTGGGAAGCCGACCAGTTTCAATAAATGCGTCGTTTAGCAGGCGTGCGGGTTTTTCGCCAAACAGCCGTGCCTTGTGCACATATGCGCGCCTTGTACGAAGTTGTTACGCTCATACACGCGCGCGCCCAGAGGATGTAAAGCGCCTTGCAATTTTTTGGCCATTTTGTATAGTTTTGACCCTTTTGTTGTGCTGTGGAATTAACCTTGTGCCATGAATGACTTATTTTCTTGTTTTGACGATGCGGAGTTCTTGTCGCCACGTGCGGATGAAATTTCAGTGATAACACCTGGTATGGAGATATACTTGTCTATCTCTAGACTTTGAAGTGTCCCACCTCTGCTTCTCGTGATGAGCGTCGTCTTATATGCGATCAGGCTAAGAATTATCTTATACTCGACGATACGTTGTATCGGAGAGGTGTAGACTGCATCCTGTGTTGATTCCTCACTCACGAAGAAGAAGTTGTCGTGCTTAACGATTGCCATATCGTAGCATGTGGTGGTCATTTGTCTGGGTTGGAAACAACCCAAAAGATTTTACGAGCAGGTTACTTCTAGCCGACACTAATCAAAGATTGTATCAAATTGGTCAAGAAGTGTCACTCGTGTCAGATCTTTTCTCGGAATATGAGGGCACATCTCGCTCCCATGTTTCCTATCATCACAGTTGGTCCCTTCACCAAGTGGGGGATTGATTACACTACATGCAACCCTCCTTCAGCTAGGGGGCATCGTTATATCATTGTAGTCGTAGACAACTTCACGAAGTGGGTCGAAGCTATGCCAACGTTTAAAGATGATGAGGATATTGAAGCTCTCTTTTTATTCAACCAGATAATAGCAAGGTTCGGCATCCCAAGAGAGATTGTCACTGAACATGGCAGTCACTTTCAGAACCACATGATGACCGAGTTAACATCAAATCTTGGGTTGTGGAAAGAACATTCATCACCCTACTACCCCCAAGCAAATGGTCAGGTGGAAGCTATAAATAAATCTCTTAAGACCATCCTACAGCAAATGATCAACTCAAACAAGTCTTTCCTATAGAATGTCAAATCCTGTCCCTAAAATTGGCAGTACAGTTATTGCCAGACACTTCTCCACCAGAAGAATGGTTATTATACCTTGAGTGTCTCAATGAGTAGCGTCATGATGCGTCCCTGGCCAACGAGGCTCACAAACATAAAGTCAACTGTCAATATGATCGGTCTGTTTGTCCTCGTGTTTTCTCTGAAGGAAACCTTGTCCTAGTCTATGACCAAGGTAAGGACCCCCTGGGGGCAGGAAAATTCAAACCCATGTGGTTTGGGCCCTTCATCATAAAAGAGGTTCTAAAAAAGGGTGCTTATCGTCTGGTTGACTTTGAGGGAAATGCTTTGGCGGAGCCTAGAAATGGGCTCTACCTCAAGAAGTATTACTCATAGGTAGGTCACCTTGGGTAAATTTTTGTAACATATGTATAGCCTTTGTACTATTACTTTCTAGTTTCTTTTAGTATTATGGACGTGTCATTTTTTATGTTATCTTTTGTCACTGTGGCAGATGCCAAGTGAATCAGAGGTGTTCATTGGGTACGCAGATGGTGCTATCCATAACACTCGGAGGCTTGCCTCCATAGCTTGGGTAATTTTTACACTTCGAGGCCAGTTATTATCTTTCGGATGCATATGCTTAGGTGACACCACAAACAATGTCATCGAGTACAGTGCAGTTATTGAGTTGCTTCATGATGCCCTGTCATTTGGTATCTCTCATCTCTGGTTCTATTTAGACACTCATTTGGTTGTGTCTCAGTTAAATAGAGTCTACCGTGTTCATGATTCGACTTTACACCAACAATTCCTTAGGGTACATCTCTTAGAACGAAGCTTTGACTATATTACATATTTTCATGTTCCTAGGAGATTAAACCAAGTTACAGATAATCTAGTTAATCAAATTTTAGACTGACATCTCGCACACATATAAAAGACATACACATAAACATGTAAATACATTTTTAAAGGAAAATAAAAATCCATAAGACATAAAAAGGCATAAAAATCCATATATAATATCATAAGCACCAGAGTACATAGGTGGACGCAAGCGCCTCAAAAATATGACCAGTAATGAGTCATGGGGCTTATGCCCTCAAAAAATATATACAGGTGGGGCTATCAAAGTCTAGACTAACTAAGTTCAGGGCCTATGGGCCCTGTTATAATAGTCAACAGCATTTTTCAAACGCCGAGACAGTCGGACCCACGTCTGTGGTTCCCCCACTACATGAGGCTGCATGGATGGTGGCAAATCCTCAATCTCTGCCATAGGGATGGTGCGAGTGAGCAAGGTAAAATTTCTCTCAACTCGTCTCAAAACCCTCTCAGCCTCGCCGGATGGAAGCTCTCATGCTACTGTTGGTCCCCCTGCGGCGGCAGGTGCGACCCCCGGCCAAGGACGACGCCTGTTCCTCGCATAATCTGCAGGTCGTGAGGGTCCCACATCTGCACACAATAGACACGTATCTGTCAAATACTCTGGTATAAAAAAATGATATATACAAAAAACACCATAAAAAATGATATATGTTTCAAAAAAGAAAAAAAAATGATGCAAACTTACCCATCTCGCCTCGCTCCTCGCCTGGAGGTACAGGGATCTCGGGATCTCTCGAGAAATCAATCCCAGCATAAGGATAATCCTCTATGGCTGGGATCTGCCGCGACAACCAAGCAAAGAAGTCATCATCGAAGGACTCATTGGTCCTTCCACCACCCTGTCATGGCAACAACACTACCCATCTGCAAACTGCAGGAAGAGAGGCTTGATGTCCTCGTACAACCACTCGAGGACTGAAACTAGGAGCTCTTTCAAAGAAGAAAGAGCATAGAATCATCCCGAACCCAAAATTCATCTGCGTCTGCAATCGGCAATCTGTCAGCTGCCTCTTCATACAATCTAGCAGTGTAGTGGTCCAGTCAAATATCTATGCATTTAAGCACTGGACTACACAATTCATCTGTGCATGAGACGCCTAATGTAGAGATGTAGAACCAGTCATTCGCCCAATAAGCAACACAATCGCATGTAGTGATAAATCTATGATCTTGCTTATGGGCACCTATGAGCTCGATCGGTTTGTACCAGCCTCACAATAAAGTCCTATCAATTCCGATATGTTATGAGGCCCTGAAGGAAATGTCCGGAAATTGACTGGTTCCCCTCTCCTCGAGAGGCCAGTCAAAAAGTATATGTCCTCTGTAGTGAGTACCAATGACTGCCCCTCTAACATAAAAGCTTCTGTGTCAGGGTGTCAGTATTCAACCAATACATTTAGTAACCTAGATTGTGCTATCATGAAATGACACAAGAAAAACTTGAGCAAACCACATTGCATTAACACTGCCACAGAATTAGGGTCTTCCCCAACTAGCACGTTGATATCTTCATGCTCTCGTTCTCTCCATTGCACATGCATCCTGCACATGGGAAATTTTTCAGAGGGTTAGGCCTTGATTTTTAAACATTTTTTCACTCATGGGAGGGTCCACGCAGGATATTGTGATGATAGTCGCATGTACATGCTCTCTGACATTAGACAGAGCGAGTGTACACGCGAGCTATCATAGGACAGACCACATGGACCTAGGGCCAACCTTTTAAAGGTCGACGCCCCCCCCAAGAAACCAAATTAAAGGCACAAATAAAGAATTACAAAGAAAATGGAGGTAGTTTATACTTACTTGGTCCAGACGGATGGTCGTTTCATCCACTGTAGCTCCCGGAATCACCACTTTTATCAAAGGGGTTTTTTTTCTCCAGAGTCAATTTCCAAATCAGCAATGGTGATAATGAACTGCCAACTTCTATTTATAGACTTTTTGGCCCTTTTTTGTCACTTTTTTGGCCCCCTTATCATTTTCTTTAAATTGAAACCCATTTAGAATGATTCAGGAGTTGCTTTGGAAGGTTATGATCGGGTATCAAGACTTTTTTTGGAGTTTTGGGTCACTTTTGATGGTCCATGGGAAAAACCTCATATGATCAACTTGAGCATATAGGTTAGGTTTCCACCCCTACTTTTGTATCTTTTTGTCTTTATCCCTCTGCCATAGGATCAATCCCATCAGATTGCGACACAGAACCATCATTGTTTCTTTAGAAGTGTCGTGATTTGGTGGTAGAGCTTACCAGAACATGGATGTCTTAGGTAGATCTTGGTTGCATTATAGTGTCCATGCTGTCACTAATGAATGTAGGCTCGGGAGTCCTTTTTATTTTGTCTGATTACACGTTTGAGCCTCATTTCCATGACTCTTAACCTCACCCACAAGACTCCCAGAACATAACAGGTCTTCTTTTAAGCCCTTTTCAGACCCTTTAAACATGAAAAGATTGTCGAGTGATCTTGTTGCCTTTCACGCTCGTTAAACTGAAATTTGAAGTCACGTCTATCTAGCGGTAGTTTAACCATTTTCGGTTTGGACATTCAACTGCACGAACATAGGTATACTCTAAGGAACTTCAATTCTCTAGAAGAGTACCCTTAGGCATTATTTTAACCCTTTTTCAGGCTTGAGGGACTAAATGTACGAAAAAGGAACCCCCAGGGAATCCATAGTTAAGCTCTTTTCAAACTCCCTAAAATTGAAAATATCGTCAAGTGACCTTATTCTTTCACACTTGTTAAAATGGTCTAGAAGAACACCCCTGATGGAGTCCATAGTTAATCTTTTTTCAGACTCCTTAAAAATGAAAAAGTGGTTGAGTGATCTTGTCTTTATCACACTCATTAAAATGGTTTTGAATAGACTTCTTTTCGATGCTAATTTACCCCTTTTTCGAACCAACTAGACTACCTTCGAAAAAGGTACTCCATTGGAGTCTCTTTTTACATTTTTCAGACTCTCTAAATATGAAAAACTGTCGAGCCTACTTTCTCTGGGCTCGTTAAACTTACATCAAAGGACGTTACCATTGTGTGTTTTGTTAAACACGTTTGCATACCTGCATATTTGGTCTAATGTCGGCTCCATGTTGCTCTCAACTGAACCATCTGAAGCATGCCTTATACGCAAGCCCTATAGCACTTTGCCTCTGTGTCTTGACACCTTTGGTCCCAGGAGGGATTTTTTCTCGAGTGTCCTTTCTTTGAACATCAGTCTTGTCCTTATGCCTCGAACTTGTATGTTTGTGACACTCATTCCTCCTTTGTAACGTAACATTCTTTTATTCTTTTTCCAAAATTATTTAAAAAGACAAAAAAAATCAAATATACCCCAAAAAAAGGAAGGGAAAATTATTTTCTTTGTATTGGTAGCATAATGAGTCGCCCTTGGATAAAGCACATCTATCTCTTTGTTCGTCAAACTCTGGGATTTAATACGACCTTAGGAAGTTGTTCTCGCTACATAGAGTTGTGTCTTCCTCTGTTTGGTTATTCTTCCAAACATATGGAGAGTTTGTGTTGCCTCCTGCCTCGTAAACTTATGTTAATGACATGTTGCCTGAGTCTCATCATTTTTCATGCTATTGTCCAAGGGAAGTTTTTACCAAGCCTGAGTCAGCCCCTCTATAGTTTGTCTCTTGCCCTCATGCCCGGACATCCTGAAATTCCAATCAAGTCTTTGTTCGAAATCAATGAAACATTCAGTCTTATAATCAAGATTCTCTAGTCCATGTCCGACGAGCCATCGAAGACCTCTGGGTAGTGAAGTCGTACACTCATATTACACTCCTACCCAAGTTTTTAAGATTTTGAATTTGTTGCTCGAGCTCTGAAGATGTCATCTCCAACCATCAAGCCTTATCAGCTTATAGAAGATGGATACTCTAGATGTATATCTTTTTTATTTCGAGATGTAGCTCCATTGTGTATTGCTCACGGCTACACTTTATATAGTTATTTGAAAAGGATCTACAGTGTATTTGATTGGTAGCCATTATTTTATTTTATCTCGAGCATGGGTATGCCTGTCTCAGTGAGACAATTATTATTTTGCAGACGGTACCTCTCGATTTCTGGTCCCTGGGCTCACTTGTTTGGAACGTTGGTGAAGATTGTTAATGTATTTCGGCCATCAGATGCTATTCTGACCTCACACATTAGGGGGAATCTGTTATAACCCTAATTTGCACCATACATGCTTACCTGGCATCAGGCCCTCTCAGATTCCTTCTTTGTCAAAACATTGTTGAACAACTCTTCTTAAAAAACCCTTTTATAAAGGCTCACGCGCCCTGCTCCATTACTGAACTTGTGTACACGCTAGTTGACCCAAGGCATCTTGCATGTACCTACAAAAGCACAAAAAAAGGAAATTTGTTGACGGAACAAACATCTTTGGGTGAGTTAACTAAACCTTTTGACCATGCATGGCCAGTCACTTGACCAAATACCTAGCTTCTTCTAGCCTATAAAAGAAGGGTTAGGGGTCCAATTTGAAAGGAGGAGAATCATAGTAAAGAAACTATACCCGATTGAGCATTCCCTTTGTCCCAACCTTTATCCATCCTTGTGCAAAGAGAAGTATAGAGAAAAGCAGTTGGAAGATAGTGGAAGAATATCCCAGAACCAGGATTGAGGAGCAGTATCCAACTTTATCATTGTAAGGTATCATTGTGAAGTTAATAAAAGAGTTTGTTTTTTAGTCCCACCATATGAGATTGTCATTATTGGAATATTGATTGTATGATTGATTAAATATCTAACTCGTTAGTTCATAGATAAAATGCATGTGGAGTTCTTTGTTTGTCTTTAGTGAATGCAAGTCAGCATTGGGAGAAGAGTTGCATTCAAAGAACAACCAAGCGCGAAAATGGATTGACATCAAACACGAAGAATAAAGTATGTCAACTTAATCTCTTGAGCCTTGTATTTACACATGAGTAATTTGGTTCTAGGCATGGGATGATGGTAAAAAGAAAGAATCTTTAGGGCATTTCTACATGCATGACAAAACCCTTAGTGTTAGTCCGTAGGAGGGATTTCCCACCCACAATAGTCGTCTTCTAGGATTTTTAGTCTCTGAGACTGGGATCATGGTAGATTCATTAAAGGTTGAGGCGATACTTCGATTGCCTCCCCTGTGCACTATCTGACAACTTCAAGGTTTGCAGGGAAAAGCTAACTTTTTACGATGGTTTATAGTGAACTATGTCAATATTACTAAGGGTTTCATGCATCTCTTGAAGAAGGACACTCCTTTTATCTAGGATGAGCGAGCCCACGAATCCTTCGATTCTTTGAAGAAAGCCTTGGTATCGACACCTCTACTGAAGTCTCGAGACTATAGTAGAGATTATGATTACTTACTTTATGTCGTTGCATCCAAAGGGACGATTGGTATGTTGTTGGTTCAGGAGGATTATGAGCTCCATGAGCATGTCATTTACTATCTCATTCAAAACTTAGTCTGCCCTGAACTCAAATATTCTCATGTTGAAAAGATAGCTTTGGTTGTCGTTCATGCAGTCCAACGATTATGACATTATATATTTCTTTGAAAAACTACTGTGGTTGTCGATGTCAAACCATTTCAATACATCCTTACTAGGCGTATCATAGGGGGGGAATACAATAAATGGATTGTCATCCTACAAGAGTTTGATCTCGATTTCACTTCGGCGAAATCCAAAAAATCACTAGTTTTTAAAGAGTTAATATCTGACTTCCCTCGATTAGACGAGGATGTTATTCATGTTAATTCATTTGTGGATGAACACATTCTCCTTGTCTCATCGTCAAACCCCTGGTATAGAGACATTGTTCTCTATCTTCAAAATTTGAAGTTCCCCTAGCATCTCTTGCAAGATGATCGATAGTGTATACGATACCAAGCTAAGAACTACCTTATTGTCAACAACACTCTTTATCGTCGAGGTGTATACAATATCTTGCATCATTGTTTAAATCACGCAGAAGTCGAATCTATTCAAAACGAATGTCGCAGTGGGGCTTGTGGTGGTCATCTATCCGGGCTTGCGACAGCCCGGAAAATTTTGCGAGTCGGTTATTTTTTACCATCCATCTTTAAAGATTGCATCGAAGCGGTTAAGAAGTGTCACCCTTTCTAGGTGTTCACTCAGAAAATGTGTTTGCATCTAGCCCCTCTCTATCTAGTCATTATTGTTAGTCCCTTCACCAAGTAGGGGGTGGAATTTATGGATTGCAACCCAGCTTCGGTTGGGGGGAATCAACACATTATCGTGGTCATAGACTTCTTTACTAAGTGGGTTTATTCCATGCCTACAATTAAATCCAACAGGAATACTGTCACCTTATTTGTATTCAATCAAATTATATCCAGGTTCAGAATCTCGAGTGAGATTGTCATTGATCATGGAAGTCACTTTCAGAATGAAATGATGGAATAAATAGCATCTAAACTAGGTTTTAAGCATGGTCATACTTCCCCTTACTACCACCAGGAAAATGGACAAGTAGAGGTCGTGAACAAGTCTCTGAAGACCATTTTGAAAAAAATCATCATCCATAGCAAATCTGACTAGCATATCATGCTATATCCCTCACTTTGGGCATATCGAAACTCAATCAAGACTTCCACCGATTTTTCTCATTTCCAGTTAGTACATGTTGTGGAGTCGATATTACCTATTGAATGTGAAATCCCTTCTCTTAGATTGGCAGTTGTGCTCCTACCTGACACTTTCAATCTTGAATGATGCCTTGTGCACCTAGAGAGCCTAGACAAGCAACATTGAGACGCCTTTATGGCTATCGAATCGAATAAAAGACATGTCAAGGTCCAATATGATAAGTTTGTCTGTCCTCAGTTGTACATTGAGGTTGACTTGGACCTTCTATATGATCAAGCCAAAGAACCACTGGGGGCAGGCAAGTTCAAACCCATGTGGCACGGTCCTTATATAGTGCAACGTGTCTTAGAGAAAGGAGCCTATGAATTAGAATATTATGAAGGGAACATGTTGGTTGAGCCTAGGAATGGGCTCTATTTGAAAATATATTACGCTTGAGCCCCAAGTTTGGGAGTAACTCTTTGTATACTAATGTAATTTAGTGTATATATCTTTTCAATTTATTTTTATCTTCATCTTGCTTATCTAGTTTTCCCTTGGTTGGGAGATGTCAATGGAGTCTTTGGTCTACTTAGGATTCGTAGACGAGGCCAATCGTCATACATGGAACTTGGATTCCGTCGCTTGGGTTGTTTACTCTCCTAAGGGTCTACTGGTGTCTTAAGGTGGTATATACCTAGGGCCATCCACGAATAATGTGTTTGAATATAGCGTTGTTATAGAACTTTTGTGCGATGCCATTTCACATGGTATTCACTCTTTAGAAATTCGCCTGGACTCCCAGTTAGCAGTATGTCAATTGAACGGCAGTTACCGTGTGATGACCCTAATTTACTCTGACGATTCCTATGGGTACAACTTTTGGAACGACAATTTGATTTTATTACTTATCATCATATACCTAGGAGTTCTAATTGTGTATCCGATGCATATGCTAATTTTGTTTTAGATTGACATTTTTCACTTAACTAAAGAAAAGAAAACATTCTCATCAATGTACACATTGTAACATAAGTAAAGCCGAAGAATGATGTTTTTAGATATATTTCAAGAAATATGATTTTTTTATTACAAAATTGGGGCAAACACCCTCAATATACATATACAGTCGATTATACAATAGTCATGACATCTACGCCTATGGCGTCGGATGAGTGCCATGATAGAAAACTAAAGCATTTGCGAGATGTTGAAATATTCACACCCAAGCATGGGGCACGCCTACCACCTGTCGCTGCATAGCCTCCATCAGATCCTCCACCTGAACCATCGGAATTCTTTGTGTCAAACGAGACAGGTTTCCCTGCACGTTTTGAAGGACTCTCTTTGAGTTCCCTCCCGTTTCCTCATCTCCAAAGTGCCTCTGACGATTTCATGGAAGTCTGTCTAGTCATTATGGACCTACATCTACATCACATACATGTCTAATTAGTACTTAACATCATCCAAAAATATTTTTGTTTTCCTATACAAAAATACAAAAAAATAAAGTCGATGGAGACATAGGTGGTAATGGCATGTCAGGATCTCCTCTGAAGTCGATCCCTATGTAAGGGTAGTCATCCAGAGCTATGACTTGTCGTCTCCATCCAAAGAAGAAGTCAATGTTGTAGGGTGTTGGCACCCTACCTCCCCTCTATCGCCTCATCACCTCAGTCCACCGTGCCATGGCTGGATCACGAGGTCCACGAGGAATGATCTCAACTCTAGGTCCCAAACCTGGAACCTGCTCAAAGAAAAATCTACACAAGATAGAAGTGAACCCGAAGTTTCTATTACTACTCTATTTGCATTATGTAAATTGGCTCTGCATGTTAGCCAATAGTGAGGTGCACCAGTCATACATCGTGGGTCTCAAGCACTCCACTAAGTAGAACATAAGTGGCCTCGATTCCTAGTGCAAAGAGGTCGATCCTGTGATCCGTGTCAAAACAAGGACAACAATATTGAGGCTAAGATTATTTATTGCTCTAATGGGTAGTTGACTCATGACCTTCTCAGTCCCTGCAATACAATGAGTGTCTATGTATTCCTCGATTTTCATATCTCTCCCAGATCCCCAGGCTTTGAGGTTAACCACCTCACCCCGACGTGACAATCCTGTCAAGAAATAAATTTCCTCAACTTCAATCCTTCATGGTTTCCCATCAAGGTTGAAGCTCTCATTATCTGGATCCCAGTAATCCATGAGAAACTATAGAAGTCTCACTTTGGCCCTCATACCTTTGAGAGCCCAAAATTTATGTAGCCCACATTTGTTCAAGGCCATTTGGACCCCTGGATATCTCTCCACTACAGCATCTACCTCCTCATGTTTCCTTTCCCTCCACGCTAGCACCATCCTACAAGAGAAAAACCATTTTTTTGAGTTAGCAACAACAAAAAAACATTGTTTACAGACATATATGTGGGTTGTAGTATTCATAGTCACGTATAGGGTTGATTATACGTTGGTTGTCTTTTAAACAGTTGCGTATAATCATGTGTATACACGACCTGATGAATTGTAGCCCGCATACACCCAAAGTTTCAATTTGTGTCCTAAATAACTTAAAAATGGAGCCTAATTACAAAATATAATCCACTGAAAATAAAGAGAGGAAGATGAGTTACTTGGTCCAGACAGTCGTTGATTCTGTCGCTCATAACTCCCACAATCACCAGTTGAAGTTCGGAGGTAATTTGGTCCAAAATCCACTAATTGGTTAAAAAATATGAATGGTATAGTAAATTTAGTTTTTTTTTACTATTTATAGCAAATTTTTACCCACTTTGCATAGTTTCAGACAGTATGTTGGCCTAATGGACTAATACGACAGTGGATTGAGATGGTTTTTATAGTTTTATCCAGGGATTCTTGCGGGTTTCAGTGCCATGTCTCCCATTCGTAACTTTGAATAGGTATTTCCATTACCCATCATATAGGATAGGTGTCCATTCCATCATGCACACTTGCATCATCCTATGATTTTCACTCATATGCCTTAGGTACGAACCCATTTTATAGCGACACGGAACCTTCTATCTACTACTAAAGTGTCGTTATCGAATGGTAGAGACTTACCAAACATGGGTACCCTAGTTAGATCATTTTCTTTATTCGGTGCCCATGCAGAGATTTTTTTCGTAGGACCGGGAGACCCTTATAGCTAACACATGAATTTATATTGAACCTCATTTCTCACTCATAAACATGTTGACCTATACCAAGAGGTATCCCAAACAAGTTTGATTTAAGCTCTTTTCCGACTCATTTTCAAAAAGCAAAAAGATTTTCGAGTGAACTTGTCTCTTTCACACTCGTAAATTGGATTTGAAAGGATGTCTATTTGGTGCAAGTTTATCCCTTTTTCAAACCAACTAGACTAAGATTATGAAAAATGACATTTTTTGGCGTTAAGTTGTAATTGCATCTCATGCCCTTGCTTGCAATATTGAGCCTGTTATCGGTTCTCACTTTTGTGTTATAAGTTGTTCACCTCAGTAGCTTGCCTCATCAACCAAGCAGAGCCTTGTTTATATCCTTTGCAGCTTGACACCCTATACCCAGGAAGAAACATTCCCCCGAGTGTCCATATCTCGCATGCACCTCCTTGCATTAAGCATAGGTATGTTCCACTGCTGGAACTAGCTTTGCTTACTTGCAAAACCCATTTCCTTCTCTATATCATAGCATTTATTTGACTATGAAAAAAATATATATATGGGAGGGAAGGGAATATTATCTTATATTGGCAGCAGTCGTGTCGCCTTTGAACAGAGAAAAAAAATTTTGAGTCCACTTTCCATCAATATTTTGGGTTTAGCATAACCTTGGGAAACTGAGCTCATTACAGAGAGTTTACTCCCCCAACTGGTTACTCTTCCAGTCCCTATATGGAGTTTGATTGATGCCTCCTGCATCTAAAAGTTTCATCATTGATTCTATGCTACTAGAATCTTACATATGTCTCATGCTCTTGTTCAAAGGATGTGTTGTTCCAGAGTCTGTACTTAAGGCTTAGAAGTACAGTGTCTAGGCATACAAAAGTGGGTAAAAGGTGGAGAAGGGAGAAACATCAACCTTCGACAAAGGAACCTAGGGAACATTTCTACGTTGGCGTTGTCTAGCTTCCAACTGTTCTGGGATAGTTATATCTTGTTCAATGGCTGCCCATGAACGTTCAAGTTCGACCCGGTTAGTAGTTGTTTTAAGAATAGTGTCGAAAAGGTTTAAGGCAATGTGTGTTTGGTTCGATAATCCGGGTTCGATATTGGACTGTGGTGGCACAGGGACATTCATAGAGGAACAATAAAAGTAGGAAAAACTTCAGAGAGAGATTAAATGTTGTCTCAATTTGGTCATATAAAAGAGAATTTACGGTTTCAGGAATAAAATAGGGATGCAAATCAAAGGCTCTTTCCCGTAACTATATTATATTTTAATAAAAGGTATGAGGTGGGGGGGAAACATTTAGCTATCTATAGTGTAAGGCTCCTATCAGGGGAGAATCACACGTATAAACAGAAGAGGAAAATTGTAAGGAAATAACCGATGTAGCAGAGAATA
Source organism: Picea engelmannii (assembly GCA_009831015.1). Taxonomy (NCBI): domain Eukaryota; kingdom Viridiplantae; phylum Streptophyta; class Pinopsida; order Pinales; family Pinaceae; genus Picea; species Picea engelmannii. The sequence continues at coordinate 74,642 of ML789462.1, forward strand.
TGTGTAGAATTCTAAAAATGTGGACTGGTCTTACACCCGCTAATAGTTGGTACATAGGAAAAACAGTAAACAATTACAGAAAACCAAAATTCATTCGCTATAGTAGTGGTCGTACTAAATTATAACGAAGCACATCAGTTAAGAATATGAAATGAAACAAAATATGAGATACAAGGAAACAAACTTGTAACACAGTCGTGACAGAATTGAGAATCTTCAGATTTTCTTTGTATTAACTCTCAAATGTAAAAAACTCTGTTACAATCGACCCAAAAAGGTCCAGCCTCATTTATTTCTTTCTGTGGTATATTTATACAATTTTACAAATAAGATAGAATCTCAATAGTCACAAAATTTCGGTTATGACAGGGAGGAGAGCAATCGCTCCATTTCTCCTTCTCTGTCTTCACTTGGTGCCAGACGTTTGTCGTCATGTGGGCTCGGTACAGGCGACACATATTTCAAACAGCTAAGATATTATCCATGACAATTCTGCTTGACAGCTGGCTTCAAAGAAGTAACATTCTCGGGCTAACTACTGCAACTTGTCTTCCATCTGTCCATCTATGATGTCGATGGCGCATAATTGCACGTTGGGTTTAATCATGCATTTATCTACTTGGACTATGTTTACCATAGTCATCTGAGAAATATCGACCGAATCTCTTTCTTCTTTTTCCTTCAGATCAAGCGAGATATTTTCCACATTCATTTGCATCAACGTCTCGGCATTACCTCCGCTGTCAATGCCCAGTAGATCGTCGTCTATAGAATTAAAAGCCTCCTCTAAGGAATTGGTTATCGTCTTGGCTTGTTGCTTGCCTTCGGCAATGTTATGCTCCCATTCATTTAAGAGAATGTTTCCTCTGGATTTCTCTGAAATGGTGAACCTGGGAGTACCTACCGAAACCCTGTTGTTCATGGCTATCACAGCCTCCTGGAAGGCGACCTGAGCTGCTCCAGCATCTCTTTCTCTGGCAGATAAGTTCTCAGAAACCTGATTGACCAGCAAATAGTTGTCCCAGATCGCTTCTACCTTGGCGAGCAAATTTCACTGTGCCGCAGAGACTCTACTCTGAATCTCGATCGCCTGGGATTTGAACATCTCGATGTTTATCATTCTATTCTCGGTGATCTCCACCCTAGTCTGTAGCTTCTCAATCAAATCCCTTTGTTGGCTCGCTTACATTCGACCATCTCGGACTACCAGTTGTGCTTGCTCGAGCTTTGTTTTGAGCAGCTCTATCTCACTTTTATCGGCCAACCTAGCCTGCTCTATTCCCACGCTCGCCTGGTCTTTAGCAGTTTCTGTTGTTGTGGCCAGTCTGGCCTCAAGGGTCCTAATTAGGCGATTTTTTCTTTTAAGTTGGTTCTTTAAGAGCCCGACTGAAAATTGATTAGCCGAGGAATATGCTCCTAGTGTCCCCGCTATTTCAATGGCGAATTGCTCATTCTTTTTGTCCTTTCCCAAAGTTATAACTTTATACTTCTTGGCAGTTGACTCTCCTTCCTGGTAGAATTCCCTTTTTACTACTACCTTTCTCTTCTTATCAAAGAAAAACTCATTCGGAGGGAGTTCTTCCACCCTTATGGGCCTCAATTCTTCATTGAATATCCGTCCCGCATCGATATTTACCCATGTCGACTGCAAGGGGGTAACTGATGTGATAGGTTCCCTGATCTGCTTCGCAAATTTTCCTAGAGTAGCGATCGGACTCTGCTTCTTTGGCGGGTCAGGAGTCTTTATCTCTGCTTTCGGACTTTGCTTCTTTGGTGGGTTTGGAGTCTTTTTCTTTGCTTTCGGACTCTTCATTTGCTCCCCCTCGTCCTATTGTTTTCCTTGGTCGGGAGTCGTATCCTTAGAACCTTCGGCATCCTTCTGTTTTGCCTCCGACATACTTGGGCCCTCACCTCGCAATATTGTGGGAAGACAGCTACGTCGATGTTCCTGGAACTTTAGAACATTGGCTCTTTCCTCGGGTGCCAAGGATTGTATCCGAGCTAGAATCCTTAGAACCTTCGGCATCCTTCTGTTTCACCTCCGACGTACTCAGGCCCTCACCTCGCAATACTGCGGGAAGACAGCTATGTCAATGTTCCTAGAACTTCAGAATATCGGCTCTTTCCTCGGGTGCCAAGGATTGTATCCAAGCTAGAATCTCCGCATAAGACCTTGCTCCTTGGAAAATGTCATCCGAGGGTGAATTCTCATGCTCAAATCTCTTGAGCCCGCAATTTGCCAAAAGATTGCTCACGACCCTCTGCGGATCGTGCTTCTTGTATTCGATGGAGACCAAATTTAAGTCTTCTAGGGCTGCAGCATCGGCTTTGGCATACCCGAAATCTAATAAAGAATAAGAATTCAAATTAACAGGAAAAGACGGCCATACCTTCTTCGAGTACCCTTTAAGTTCTTTGCTTACACCGCCAATTATCGTCTACCAGGCAACCTCGCGACAAGCCAGCTTGTCGGGAATGAACAATGGCAGCGCATGCGGGGGAACAGAAGCCCCAAAAACTATGAGGTACGAAAATTCTGCTTCCACATACTAGTCTTCTATGTTTCTCAAATTCGTTACTATGTTGTCTGAGATCCGGGGTGGCGGGTGACCAAAAATGGCAACATGCAGGGGCACCATCACCCAGTTAAAGATTTCATACGCAAAATTTTCCGCTTTGTTTTCCCATAATTTTGCATGATATACATGGATGGGTTCATCTTCGGCCAGAGTCCAACTCCAGCTCATTAATGGAAATGGTGTCATAGAACAAATTGCGTCCATAATGTATGCGAACATGAAGAATGAAGACACATTTCCATTCTCTTTCTGTGCCTGATACTCTGTGATCTGACTGGTCAAGCTATCGAAAATCATCTTTTCCAAGTCAAAGGAACTGCCTTCGGTGACCCGAAACATTAGAGGCACCCACGAAAGGAAAAAATGTGAGGTGTCCTCCTTCCCATATAACCGGCAGTTCATCATGGCCACATATTTGTACTGCAGTTCTAATGAAGCGATTGAATATATGTCGTGGGTATCATCTCTGAACTTTGTGGTGTTTGAAACCCAATCCTTTATCAAACTGGACATGATTTTATCATACTGTATGCATTCCTTCTCCTTGAACTTGTCCAAGAACTCAGTGTCATATGTGTAGTCGGACGTCGTGGGAAACTTATACATGGTTTGTAGATGCTCCGGCCTGAAAGGCTCGATGGTGACTCTCTGCTCATTCATGATAGTTCTGGTCAGTATGTCCACATGGTCCAATGCCCATCGGACCATATCATAATATGGAAGCAACTGCGGCCTGGCTACTACTCTGTGCATTCCAGATTGGACGACTATTTTGTACTTGGTGGTTATATCATCTTTTTCGTTGTCGCTGGAGTCGTCGGAATAATCCACCAATTCTGCTTGTAGAATATCTGAAACATATGACCAATTCGGGACCGATTTGATACTTCGGGGTGAAGTATCAGAGACATTGTCTGAGCCTTGTCTTGAAACCTCAACATTCGCCTTTGATGCTTTTCGCGGAGCCATGGCTGAAGCTTGTGTTTTATCTCTTCTGCGATAGAACTGCGTATACATACAGAAGTCAATTTATTCAGAGGTGATGTGCTCTACGTTCTATGAAAATGTAATTGTTATAATGAACCACAGCTCTTATATATACTCAAAAAACTCGGTACCCTTCAGAACCATTCTGTCAAATCATCTTGAGAAATAAATTTTGCCATAAAAATCCGATCTTATATTCGTCGATTTGCCCTATTTCCTCATTAATGTCATAAATTTTGGCGGTTGTAAAAATCTCAGTTGGCGTATGGAGGAAAAAGGCTACCTCATAAATTGTGCATACCTCAAAGCATGGGATATTCATTGACTTAGCTTAATTAATCCAGTTTTACCGCTATTAACAATGTTTCGGTACTCGTTATATCGGGGATTTTACTTAAACATTTTGAACCTCTAACACTCGAGACTGCGATGACCGATTTTGGTTAATAAAAAAAAAATCGTGATTAGGGGCTCAGTTAATTTTATATTCATTATATTTGCCATATCGTGACTCGGAGCTTCGAAGATAAGTTTCTGGAAGATTTACATGCCGAGTTGCGAAACAGCGAGATCGCAGAAACATGACTTAATCAAAAAGGAAGATAATCTTCGATTAAGCGATCAATTAATTATGTTATAACCGCATCGTGATTTCGCAAGTCGGGGTTTAGACGGTGAAACTTTCGAAAAGGGCAACGTCGAGTGACGAAATTCCGAGAGAATCTTTTTACCACGGTTCAGCTTTTACCCTTAACCTTGACATGAGTTACTCAAATAAGGACCTCATGTTCTCGGCTATCAGGGCTATGAAAATAAATTTTTGGGTTTGGCAAACGTCAAGGCGCGAAACCCCGACGACATTTAATCATGAGTTAGGGAAAATTTTACCCTCGTTATTGTCTTGAGTGAAAAGTTAAAACGATTTCGTTGTTTTGTGACTCGGGATGTGTGAACTACATGAGTTATAGTATCCGACCTACGAGATCACGAAGTGGAACAAAAAGAGGAAACATTTTTACGAAAGGTGGGATGTGTTTCGAGAGTAGAATAATCATCGTTGATCACGTGATAAAGCTTCATAGATCTCGATATCTCAGAGGGAAAAATGAAAACCATTTTTTTAGATTTCAAGCATTAAGAATGAAATTTGTGACGGGCTAGAAAACAAGGGCGGCTCCAACATAGGCTCCAACTAGGGATCCCACCTTCCTGTGAGGCAAGAAGAATAGTAGACCACATGCCAATATTGGGTAAATGGAGTCAATATCTCAATCAGGCGAAAAGGTTCCCAAGAAGAGGGTATCGAAGGGGGAAAGAGACTTCGTTCTTTACCTTGAAAAAAAAATTCAAAATTAGACACTCTTTTAAACATAGTTGTAGTCCCTTTCACAATTTTCCCTTTCCCGCTACTAAATTCCGGTATGTTTTAAGACAATCGAAACAGTCCTAGGAGACCCAACAGATCTTGTGGCTATCGGCTTCTTGCATCAAAAGAATAAGATTATATGTTTTAATTAGGGAGTCCCGTCTGAATTTGGGATATGGATCAAGTTTTAAAAATCATTGGGTCCCAGAGTAGAGTGATATTCATGTATAACAGCCTTACAGATATCTCAGACATTGCTTCACTGCCAGCGAGCCTGTCCAGTACCCCGGTGAAGTTATCTGGCCCCTTTTACTGAATTTCCTTTCACCACTTCGGAATATATTTATGCATTTAAATGTTGAGACGAGGACAATCATTTCTGAATTTCCTTTCATCGTCTCTTGGACTAGGTGGGGGCAATCATTTCTGAATTTACTTTCACCACCTATCTTATAGTTTTCTTTTTAGAGCGTGAAGATGGGGGCAATCAGTTTGTATCAGGACTGATATCTTTGTAATATTTTGCATTATAGATCTGTCAACTTACTTTGATTACTCGGTACAAACCTTCCCTTGACCTTCACCATATCTTTGTTCTTGGGGAGAAAAAGGAAAATAACTTTTTAAGGGCATTCCATTTGAGCAAGCTTCAATACTCCAATGTCGTTGAAAAACCTAGGAAAGTTAGGATTACTCTAAATGTTCCTTCGCTTAGAAAGGGATAGAGAAGTTGTGAAGACCTGCTTTCTTTCCACAATCTGCTTTGAAGCTCACGAGGTTGAAACGAAAAACTTTTATCCCTTCGTATATGAAACGGAAAGATGGTGACTTTTTAAAAGTTAAATCCGAAGATAGAAAGGATGTCAGGTAGTGACTTACTGACTGAAAATACAAAGGTCAAACAATTCAAAACTGTCTCTTGTAGATATTTTCGGGGATAATTTACTTTGACTGACTATTTTTAGATTGGGTGAATCGTTTAAATTGTCTTAATTTTTTCAGAGATTATCAAACTAGGAAACAACTCTGTCATCTATCAGTTCAGTAATATTGCAGTTTGAATGGCGTTACCTCGGTTTTCTTTAACAGTTCTTTATAACATGTCTTTTGAGAAATCTCATCTTTACCTTTTCATTTTACTTTCTTTGTGCAATATGAAAATACTTTAGGTATCACCTGTTTATGCCGATTCATTTCCGACACCGACTTTCAGTTTACTCCTCTTGCTTGCTTCGTATGCAGCTGGAATCTTGTAAAAGACAAATACGAATCTTATTTGAAATGTGTCGAAAGTTTATGAACGAAAAAACAGAAAATCAAAAAGCAATGTTTAAATGAAAATACTTATATGTACACAAAATATATATAATAATTTTATTATTATTATTATTATTATTATTATTATTATTATTATTATTATTATTATTATTATTATTATTATTATTATTATTATTTGAATCTAGCGACTGTTACGTCATGTAATGCTTTAGATACCACCCATTGACAGGGGCGTTGAGGACTTCTCCATCTATATTTTTCAGTAGGAAAGAATTTTTTCCTTCTAGAGCCAAGACCCTGAATGGTCCATATCAGAGGTGGTCGAATTTACTATGCTTCGTTGCTTCCTCCTTTCTTGCATCCCATCTTAGCACTAAATCACCTAGAAGGAATTCTCTGTCCCTTGCTTTGCGGTCGAACAATGCTTTCATGTCCTCTTGGTACTTCTGCATCTTTTCATCAACTTTGACTCTATGTTGTTGAACCTCAATCAGCTGATTAATTCTCCTGGTTACAGGATTGGGTTCTTCATTTTGATCTTGCCATAACTTCATCACTGGTAGCGCTAGGTTTATAGGTAGAACAACATCTATCCCATAGACCATTTGAAAATGCGAAACACCGATAGACCTTTTAGTTCTTATGCGGTTTGCCCACAATGCGTATTTCAAGTGTACATGCCAAGACCTTTTATTTTCATCCAATACTTTCTTGATTATATTTACCAGGCTCTTGTTAGATGACTCGGCAAATTCGTTCCCCTGGGGGTAATATGTTGTGGAATGGCCAAGAATGATGTTATACCTTTGACAGAAGCTGATCATAGCCATAGATTTAAAGGCCTGGGCATTGTCAGTAACTATCTTTCGGGGACAACCGAATCTTGAAAAAATATTGTCTTCCAAGAAATCGATTACCACCGAGTCTGTTGCCCTTCTGGTTGGAATGGCTTACACCCACTTAGTAAAATAATTTGTAGTTGTTAAGATCCACTTGTGTTGAGCACTGGAATGGGGATTAATCTCGCCTATGAAGTCTAGACCCCATTGCTGAAATGGGGCTTCAGCTTTGACTGGAACTAGAGGCAGTGCTAGGAGCTTTTGTTTACCTGCGAATAGTTGACAAGGGTTACAGGCACACACTTTGGCATTGATGTCCGAAAAGAGTTTCGGCCAGTAGTACCCATCCCTCAAGATATTGTAAGTTGTAGCTCTCCATGAGTGATTCCCCCCACAAACTCCCTCATGAAATTCGTTTATAACCCACTGAGTTTATGATTCCACTAAACAGACTAATATGAAACCGAGTGGATCTTTCCAATATAGCTGATTTTCGATGATACAATATTTAACTGCATGGAGTTTTAAAGTTCTGCCTTTAGATGGTGATAATTCATTTGGGCATTTTAGGGTTAGCAGGTGTGACACTATGTCTCTGTACCAGCCCGATGATAAGAACTTTTCTTCAATCTTGTTTGGACTTGGTTCTTCATTCAGCTCGTTTAGATCTACGTCTTCACCGCTTTCCTGCAGGCAATTGATATCAAGGGCTCTGAAAATTGACTCAGCTAAGAGCTTGGCCAAACCTTTCCCTTTTATCATGTTGGTCGGTTTAAATTCCGGATCGAATTCTTGGATTTTAGCTAGCCATCGCCCTCTTTTTCCGTCACTGTCTGGTTGTACCAATATATCTTTCACAGAACTGGTAGGCACGTACGCGATTATCTTTGAATGTAGTACATAAGTCCTGAATGCCTTTAGTGCTTTTACCATTGCATACACCTATTTTTCTATTATGTCATACTTCAGTTCTGCATCTCTAAGGCTCTTGCTAAAAAACGCGATTGGTTGTTCGAATCCTTCTTCATTCTTTTGTAGGAGCATCGTGGAAATAGTATGTTCAGAGGCAAATGAGAAGATAAGAAAATCTTTCAGATAGTCTAGGCTTGCTAACACAGGTGTCTCGCTTATAACTTTCTTAATATGCGCGAACGATGCTCTGGCTTCGGTTTTCCAATTTACCCTGATGTCCTTCTTCAACATCCCTGTGATCAATTTGACAATCTCAGTGAAATTGGGGATAAACCTTCGTAAAAAATTTATTCTTCCTAAGAAAGATTGAATCTCTTTTACATTTCTGGGAATATTTATAGTATCTATTGCTTCAATCCTCTTAGGATCAATCCTGATTCCATCACTAGATACGATATGGCCCAAAATCTTACTTTCTCGCATAGCAAAATGTGATTTCTTTGGGTTCAAAGATATACCAAACCTACAGCATTTTTCAAAATTCTGTTTAAGATGGATCAAGTGCTCTTCATCGGTTTTAGAGAAAACCGTCAAATCGTCGAGGTAAATGACTACGAACTTGTCCCTTTCTCCTATGAAAGTGATGTCCATAGCACGCTGGAATGTGGCCCCTGCATTCATCAAACCAAAAGGCATTTTATCATACATAAATGTACCCCATGGTGTGGTGAAAGCAGTTTTTTCCCTATCTTGTTCATTCATGGCGATTTGATTATAACCAGAGAACCCATCTATCATAGACATTCAGTTTGCTCCAACAACTTTTTCTAACACCTGGTCCATTTTGGGCAATGGATAATTTTCCTTGAGAGACGACTTATTTAAGTTTCAGAAATCCACACACAGTCTGATTTCCCCACTCTTTTTCCTGACCAGGACCAGGTTTGCTACCCAGTCCGAGTATCTCAAAGGTACGATTATTTTCACGTCTAAAAGTTTCTTAACTTCTTTTTTGATCACAGGTAACAAATTGGGGTTAATTAATTTACCTGAGATTTTGCCTAAATGGTTTGACCCTAGGCTTCAAAGGTATCTTGTGATCAATTATGGAAGTGTCATACGTTCTTAACTCATCATAAGACCAGGCGAAAACATCTTTATACTGTCTGAGTAGGTCTTTATACTTATCTTTCACTTCGGGAGGGAGGAACTTGGATATTTTTACCACCCTGGATTATTTTTCAATTACTATATCACAGTCCTCCATTTCTTTTGGTTGGGGATGCAAGGTGGATTTTTAAGGACCAGCATACGATGATCCGCAATTTTTTCTCGGAAGGTTTCAGAATCTTCCCCTTCTTACATGATCCACATCGGGTCGTTTTTATTTTCTTGGTCTGCATGAGTTTTGGAGCATTCACCCACTGCTGCAAGAAATTTCTTAATTTGTTCGTCATCCTCAAAGACCTGCCAGTGTCGGATATTGTCTGGTATAGAGGGTTTGTATCTGATTTCAATGTGATACTTCAATTTGAAAGTCGTGGGAGGAGAGAAGGTTGAAGTTGCTTTTGCCAATGCATCAGCATGTAAATTCTCTGCGCGAGGGATAAAGTGGACATTTACGGATGAGAAAAAAATTTCCATGAGATCCCAAGCACAATTTTTGTATGTTCTTAGTCTGGGATGCTTGGCTAGGTACTGTCGGTTTATTTGTTTGACTATTAACTCTGCATCACCATATACCTCCAAGTTACTTATATTTAGTTTCTTGGCAGCCTCTAATCCTAAGATCAATGCTTCATATTCGCATACGTTGTTAGTGTAATCTATATCCCACTATAGTCGGTAGGAAAAAGGAACAACGAACTTACCTCTGGGAGCCACTAAAAGCACTCCTGCACCCGCCCCTTCAGAAGATGAAGCACCGTTAAAATACATTTTCCAGACACTAGCGTTACACAAATCTTCTGTCATGTAATCTGATTCTTCTCGCTCTATATCGTTTTCTTCTGGAGAACCATCTAAACCATCATCAAAAGACAAGATACAATTTCCCAGATCTTGGTCCGCAATGTAAATAGGGAAATTGTTTGGGTTTTGAGGATCATTGACTGTATATGCCAATCTCGTTTCTATGTAAAACCGATTGAACTGACCACCGAACACAGGAATTGTGGCAAACGTCATGTCCAATTGAAGAGAGCCCCCCAACTTGGCTCCCCGTGACCTAGATAACAGCAAGCCATACTTAGGGGGAATATCTGCGATAACTACATCCATCAGGATACTCTTAACCGGGACTTGATCCAGGGTAACTACCAAATCTTTTATCATCCCCATACACTTAACCCTTCTAGAGTCAAAAGAGTACAGACCTCCATAAGTTCTGGTGATCTGGAGACCCAACTTGTCCATAATAATCTTAGGCATAACGTTATGGGAGGCTTCGAAGTCTAACATGTAATTATGTAGCAACTAATCATACACATTCAGAGTGATATAAAAGGGAGAAATGGTGTCTTTGGCCCCTTCAAAATGGGGACCAAAGGTGATGTTAGGTTTGTCATCTTCGAGGTTTAAAACATCAGACTGGATTTCTAGCTCGGAGACACCCATCGCTTTGGTAATTTGTTTCTGATAAACGGGTTTTTTGCTAATTCTACCAAAGGATATGGTATCTTAATTTTATTTATCTCATTTTCAAAATTGAAAGCTCTGCTCACCTTATTTGTTTCTTTGGTTGAGACTTCCGAATTCTTCCTTTCCGACTTATTTGTCTAGACCGCTTTATCACTCATGGTCCTGGTTGAAGACATAACTTTATTTATTGGTTCGGTTCCTTATGCTTGGGTTTCAGCTTTTTCCACTTCGGACTCTTGTGTGCTTACCGTTTTCGTTTTGTTGTTGGGTAATAAGGTCTCTTCCAAAGGAGGCTCATAAGCTTGACCTCTTTGGAGGATTTTCTTGGGTTGAGTAGTTGAGGTGGGCTTACTATTAGATCTTAAGTTGTACTTTGGTTGAAACTCAGCCATTATCATCTCAGTTTCTGGTTGAGATTCACAGAGATCAGTGTGACCACCTTCTTCACCCTTATTCGATGGTTGTGGAATGTTTATAGATTTTTCATAGTCTTCTCGAGTCAGATATGGTTGAGTGCAGTCATCACCAAAGTTCGTGACATCATTATCTGAATCTCCAAAGTCTTGAAAATCGTTCGCTCCTATGAAATTTTCGTTCTTTAAGGGAGCTTGTATTTTTTTATCTTCATTTTTTATTTGTCTTTGTTGGTTCAGGGGGTTGGGGTTCCTCTTGAAATCCATTTTGGGGAAAGAGTCAGCTTTGGCCTGTTCGAGCTCCATTCTGGATATTTTATTTGACAGTTCTTTAATTACTCTGGCCATATCGTCCACCCTATTGTCTGCGGATCTATTAGACCCTGAAGGACCTGCTTTCTCTCTAAAGCGTTTGGCCTCTCGGTTTCCAGTTTCTAGTTTAGCTTTAAGCTTACCCAAAGCCATCATATTAGACTCTATTTCTACTACATCGTCATGCATTCAATTTAGGGTGGATCCCCTTCTTTCTCGCAAAAGGAGTGCAAAATTCAGTTCGAAATCTTCGGCGAAAGTTACTTTGGCCGCAGGTTGGGACGGTTTAAACTCGGCTGGGATTTTATTATACAGTTTGTTGAATCTCTGAATAAATTCCATGACTGTTTCTAAGTTCTTTTTCCTTAAAGACCCAAATTCAGTTAAATAATATAGATGGTCTTTTCTCTCGCCCCATTGTCTGAGGAAAGCATCTTCCAAAGAGTCGTAAGACAAGATAGATGTTGTAGGTAGGCTCTGAAACCAAGTTCGGACATGGCCTTCGAAGGTTTGGACAATAAGTCTCGAATATACGTCCTCATGTTCAATACCCAGGATATCGGCGAATTGATCGAAGAAATTAATATGTTCGGTCGCAGTCAAATCCCCTTCCCCGGTGAACTTCAGTAAATTTTTTATGTAATTTTTGGGAATATCGCGTAGAGGGATGGGAAATACTAAGGGAGCATATATGGTTGCAACTTTCGCAAAAACTCTGGGGGGGTGCAGGCCCTTGGCCTCCAGCTCCTCCTAGAGGGGCTCCTCCCCCTCCTCCTCCGATAAACGCTCCACCTCCTCCTACAAACCCTCCACCTCCTCCTTCGGAAGCTGCCATCGTTATTTGTGGAAAGTTATAAAGGGGGTTTTGGAAAATTAAAAGTGACTCTTTATTTTCTTTGTGAAGAGAAAAATCCGAAGAGGGAAGATAAGGGACGTGAGGACCCGATTCCTCGGATTTTCAAGAGGCGAAATCAGGAGAACCGACGGGTGTGGAAACTAAGTGTGCAACACACTCTTCAGAATTTGGTGAAGTCGAGAAATTCCACTAAAGGAAAGATGGTATGTCAAAAGCCGACGAACTTTCAAGAGAGCCCTTTCCTTTGTGTACTAATGGGACTGTCAGATGAATCTCACTCCTAACTTCGGAGCAGTTTGGCATTGAAACTTTAGTATCAAAGAGAGGACTAAGCGAAGTTGAGGGTTCGGAAGAACTCTTAATCTTCAGCAATGGGGTTTTAAGTTTGTAAACTGTAGCGGTTGGCTTAAGAGATCCTCTCGCCTTTAGAATCTTTTCGGGATTGGTAACGGGCGTAATCTTCTTACCATCCGGGTTTTGTCTGGTATTCGTTCGACCGGATGCTAGTTTATTATTTGTGGAGTCGCCAAGTGAAAGATTAGAAATCCTTAAAAGGTGTGTACTCTTTGTTCACTATCAAAGGGTATCACTTTCAACGAAAAACAAATGTCATTTTCCTAGGGAAAAATATTTCGTAACTTCGGTCCCCAGCAACGGTGCCAGAAAGATGTTGTTCCAGAGTCTGTACTTAAGGCTTAGAAGTACAGTGTCTAGGCATCCGAAAGTGGGTAAAAGGTGGAGAAGGGAGAAATGTCAACCTTCGGCAAAGGAAACTAGGGAAGATTTCTACGTTGGCGTTGTCTAGCTTCCAATTGTTCCTGGATAGTTATATCGTGTTCAATGGTTGCCCATGAACGTTCAAGTTCGACCCGATTAGTAGTTGTTTTAAGAATAGTGTTGAAAAGGTTTAAGGCAATGTGTGTTTGGTTCGATAATCTAAGTTCGATATTGGGTTGTGTTGGAACAGGGACAGTCATGGAGGAACAGTAAAAGTAGGAAAAACTTCAGAGAGAGATTAAATGTTGTCTCAATTTGGTCGTATAAAAGAGAATTTAAGGTTTCAGGAATAAAATAGGGATGCAAATCAAAGGCTCTTTCCCGTAATTGTATTATATTTTAATAAAAGGTATGAGGTGGGGGAAAAACATTTAGCTGTCTATGGTGTAAGGCTCCTATCAGGGGAGAATCACATGTATAAACAGAAGAGGAAAATTGTAAGGAAATAACCAATGTAGCAGAGAATATGTGTAGAATTCTGAAAATGTGGACTAGTCTTACACCCGCTGATAGCTGGTACAGAGGAAAAACAGTAAACAATTACAGAAAACCAAAATTCATTTGTTATAATAGTGGTCGTACTAAATTATAACGAAGCACATCAGTAAAGAATATGAAATGAAACGAAATATGAGATACAAGGAAACAAACTTGTAACACAGTCGTGACGGAATTGAGAATCTTCATATTTTCTTTGTATTAACTCTCAAATGTAAAAAAACTTTGTTACAATTGACACAAAAAGGTCCATCCTCGTTTATTTCTTTCTATGGTATATTTATACAATTTTACAAATAAGATAGAATCTCAATAGTCACAAAATTTCGGTTATGACAGGGAGGAGAGCAATCGCTCCATTTCTCCTTCTCTGTCTTCACTTGGTGCTAGACGTTTGTCGTCGTGCGGGCTCGGTACAGGCGACACATCTTTCAACTAGTTGAGATATTAGCCACAACGGTTTTGCTTGACAGTTGGCTTCAAAGAAGTAACATTCTTGGGCTAACTCTTGCAGCCTGTCTTCCATTTGTCCATCTATGATGTCGATGGCGCAGAATTTCACGTTGGGTTTAATATTGCATTTATCTACTTGGACTATGTCTAACATAGTCATCTGAGAAATATCGGTAGAATCTTTTTCTTTTTTTTCCTTCAGATCAAGCGAGATCTTTTCCACATTCATTTGCATCAACGTCTCGGCATTACCTCCGCTCTCAATTTCCATCAGATCATCGTCTATAGAATTAAAAGCCTCCTCTAAGGAATTGGTTATCTTCTTGGCTTGCTTCTTGCCTTCGGCGATGTTATGCTCCCATTCCTTTAATAGAATGTTTCCTCTGGTTTGCTCTAAAATGGTGAACCTGGGAGTACCTGCCGAAACCCTGTTGTTCGTGGCTATCACAGCCTCCTGGAAGGCGACCCGAGCTGCTCTGGCATCCCTTTCTCTGGCAGATAAGTTCTCGGAAACCTGATTGACCAGCAAACAGTTGTCTCGGATCGCTTCTACCTTGGCGAGAAAATTTCGCTGTACCGCAGAGACTCTGCTCTGAATCTCAATCGCCTGGGATTTGAACATTCTGATGTTTATCGTTCTGTTCTTGGCAATCTCCAACCTAGTCTGTAGCTGCTCGATCAAATCCCTTTGTTGGCTCACTTGCATTCAACCATCCCGGACTACTAGTTGTGCATGCTCGAGCTTTGTTTTGAGCAACTCTATCTCGCTTTTATCGGCCAACCTGGACTACTCTATTCCCACGCTTGCCTAGTCTTTAGCAGTTTCTGTTGTTGTGGCCAATCTGGCCTCAAGGGTCCTAATTAGGCGATTTTTTCTTTTAATTTGGTTCTTTAAGAGCCCAACTAAAAATTGATTAGCCGAGGCATATGCTCCTAGTGTCCCTACTATTTCAGTGGCGAATTGCTCATTCTTTTTGTCCTTTCCCTTAGTTATAACTTTATACTTCTTGGTAGTTGACTCTCCTTCCTGGTAGAATTCCCTTTTTACTACTACCTTTCTCTTCTTATCGAAGAAAAACTCATTCGGAGGAAGTTCTTCCACCCTTATGGACCTCAATTCTTCATTGAATATCTGTCTCGCATCGATATTTCCCTACGTCGACTGTCAGGGGGTAACTGATGTGATAGGTTCCCCGATCTACTTCGCAGATTTTCCCGGAGTAGCGGCCAGACTCTGCTTCTTTGGCGGGTCGGGAGTCTTTATCTCTGCTTTAGGACTTTGCTTCTTCAGCGAGTCTGGAGTCTTTTTCTCTGCTTCCGGACTCTTCGTTTTCTCCCCCTCGTCCTGTTGTTTTCCTTGGTCGGGAGTCGCATCCTTAGAACCTTCGGCATCCTTCTGTTTCACCTCTGACATACTCAGGCTCTCACCTCGCAATATTGTGGGAAGACAGCTACGTCGATGTTCCTAGAACTTCATAACATCGGCTCTTTCCTGGGGTGCCAAGGATTGTATCCGAGCTAGAATCTCCACATAGGACCTTGCTCCTCGGAAAATGTCATCCGAGGGTGAATTCTCATGCTCAAATCTCTTGAGCCCGCAATTTTCCAAATGATTTCTCACGACCCTCTGTGGACCGTGCTTCTTGTATTCGATGGAGACCAAATTTAAGTCTTCCAGGGCTGCAGCCTTGACTTTGGCATGCCCGAAATATAATAAAGAATAAGAATTCAAATGAACAGGAAAAGACGGCCATACCTTCGTCAAGTACCCTTTAAGTTCTTTGCTTACACCGCCAATTACCGTTTGTCAGGCAACCTCGCGACAAGCCAGCTTGTCGGGAATGAACAATGGCAGCGCATGCGGGGGAACAGAAGCCCAGAAAACTCTGAGGTATGAAAATTCTACTTCCACATACCAATCTGCTATGTTGTTCAGATTCGTTACTATGCTTTCCGAGATCCGGGGTGGTGGGTGACCAAAAATGGCGACATGCAAGAGCACCATCACCCAGTTAAATATTTCATACGCAAAATTTTCTGCTTTGTTTTCCCATAATTTTGCATGATATACATGGATGGGTTCGTCTTTGAATGGAGTCCAACTCCAGCTCATTAATGGAAATGGTGTCATAGAACAAATTGCATCCATAATGTATGTAGACATGAAGAATGAAGATGCCTTTTCATTCTCTTTCTGCGCCTGATACTTTGTGACCCGACTAGTCAAGCTATCGGAAAGCATCTTTGCCCAATCAAAGGAACTGCCTTCGGTGACCCGAAACATTAGAGGCACCCACAAAAGGAAAAAAATGCAAGGTGTCCTCCTTCCCATATAACCGGCAGGTCATCATGGCCACATATTTGTACTGTGGTTCTAATGAAGCGATTGAATATATGTCGTGGGTATCAGCTCTGAACTTTGCGGTGTTTGAAACCCAATCCTTTATCAAACTGGACATGGTTTTATCATACTATATGCATTCCTTCTCCTTGAGCTCGTCCAAGAATTCAGTGCCATATGTGTAGTCGGACGTCGTGGGCAGCTTATACATGGTTTATAGATGCTCCGGCCTGAAAGTCCCAATGGTGACTCTCTGCTCGTTCATGAAAGTTCTGGTCGGTATGTCCACATGGTCCAATGCCCATCGGACCATATCATAATATGGAAGCAACCGCAGCCTGGCTGCTACTCTGTGCATTCCGGATTGGATGACTATTTTGTACTTGGTGGTTATATCATCTTTTTCATTGTCGCTGGAGTCGTCGAAATAATCCACCAATTCTTCTTGCAGAATATCTGAAACATATGACCAATTCGGGACCGAGTTGATACTTCAAGGCGAAGTATCAGAGACATTGTCTGATCCTTGTCCTGAAACCTCAACATTCACCTTTGATTCTTTTCGCGGAGCCATGGCTGAAGCTTGTGTTTTATCTCTTCTGCGATAGAACTGTGTATACATACAGAAGTCAGTTTACTCAGAGGTGATGTTCTCTACGTGCTATGAAAATGTAATTCTTATAATGAACCACAGCTCTTATATATACTCAAAAAACTTGGTACCCTTCAAAACCATTATGTCAAATCATCTTTAGAAATAAATTTTGCCATAAAAAACCGATCTTATATTCGTCGATTTTCCCTATTTCCTCATTAATGTCATAAATTTTGGCGGTTGTAAAAATCTCAGTTGGCATATGGAGGAAAAAGGCTACCTCGTAAATCATGCAGACCTCAAAGCGCGGGATATTCATTGAATTAGCTTAATTAATCCGGTTTTACCGTTGTTAACAATGTTTCGGTACTCATTATATCGGGGATTTTACTTAAACATTTTGAACCTCTAACACCTGAGACTGCGATGACCGATTTTGGTTAATAAAAACAAAATCGTGATTAGGGACTCAATTAATTTTATATTCATTATATTTGTCATATCGTGACTCGGAGCTTCGAAGATAAGTTTCTGGAAGATTTACATGCCGAGTTGTGAAACCGCGAGATCGCGGCAACATGACTTAATCAAAAAGGAAGCTAATCTTGGATTAAGCGATCAATTAATTATGTTATAACCGCATTGTGATTTCGCAAGTCGGGGTTTAGACAGTGAAACTTTCGAAAAGGGCAACGTCGAGTGACGAAATGCCAAGAGAATCTTTTTACCACGGTTCAGCTTTTACCCTTAACCTTGACATGAGTTACTCAAATAAGGACCTTGTGTTCTCGGCTATCAGGGCTATGACAATAAATTTTTGGGTTTGGCGAACGCCAAGGCGCGAAACCCCGACAATGTTTAATCATGAGTTAGGGAAAATTTTACCCTCGTTATTGTCTTGAGTGAAAATTTAAAACGATTTCGTTGTTTCGTGACTCGGGACGTGTGAACTACATGAGTTGTAGTATCTGACCTACGAGATCGCGAAGTGGAACAAAAAGAGAAAACATTTTTATGAAAGGTAGGACGTGTTTCGAGAGTAGAATAATCATCATTTGCTCACGTGATAAAGCTTCATAGATCTCAATATCTCAGAGGGAAAAATGAAAACCATTTTTTTATATTTCAAGCATTAAGAATGAAATTTGTGATGGGCTAGAAAACAAGGGCGGCTCCAACAGGATGTCTATCAACCTGTGTCGTCCATTCCTCGGAACTCTTGACTTTGCATGTCGGCCATACCCTCATTTTATCTCAGAATCGCATGAAGTTGTAGTCCTATTACGCACCCTGGTCCTACTGTCGTCATTGGTAGGTAACCTTGAACCCAGCAATCAACATTTCATCATTGGTCACTGACTAGGTGGTTTCCCTTGTGTTCGTCGGTAAGACATCTATTCACACATTGGGATTTGTGCAGTGCCTTGAATTCCATTAGCCCTATTGGTGATTTCTTTTCCATTGTAAGTAGTTTTTCTTATTGGTTTCTATTCAGAGGGTATTTTTCGTGTACCTCTTGCATCTGGCACACGCGAAAGACGCACAAGGTTGTTGGTTCATGAACATGTTCTTCATCCAATTTCCTACAAATCATCAAGCTCCTGCTTTGTACCTCGTGTTGAATGATGAAAGATTCCTTAATTCTCTCCTTTCAGCGGGCCTCCTTCCATCGACTTTAGATCATCTATTTTGGAGACGAGACCTAGAGTCCATTGAGTACCTAGAGGCTTGCAGTCATTAGAGGTAGGTTCTCTCGCCATTGACAGTTGGGAATACATCAATGTCTCATGATCAATGGATTCTTCAAGTGTTCGACCTTGACTCATTTATTTACACTTGTAAGAATGTACTTAGTGCATTGATACCTACTTTCATCATCGGTAGGTTCTCTCGTGTTTGTTAACAATATACCTCAATGATCAGTAATCAAATGAAGTCTCATTGTGTTCGACCTCAACTCCTTTATTCACACGATGTAGACTTGTACCTTTGGTAGATTATGTAGAAGACTTGAAGACATCAATTTATAGTCGCAACTTCCCTGAGTTGTTTCTACCTTTCATTGGACCAGTACCTATGTGACTTCAGTGATCATGGGAGATCAGACTGTACTCCATTGTATACAGATATCTTCAGATTGATTTTGAGACTAGTTTTACTGGTCTTTGTTCTTGATTGTAACATCCTTTGGCATGTATCCACCTTTGAATTGCCTATTCATGGCCATGGATAGTTGTTTGGTATATTTCCACATGGATCTACAGTGTAATTCAAATTTGCAGTCATGTGTGCAAAGTCAGTACAGATTGTAATGAGCAACTAGTTCTTCCAGTTGGGTCCCCATTACTCCACTTCTAGGTCTTATAATGTATTTTGGCCATTGTAGATACTCCTCTCAACTCACACATTATGGGACATCTGTTATAGCAATATTTTCCTCACCCTATGAAAACTTGCAGAGAGGGCCTTTTCCATTTCCCTATGCAGACTTGAAGTCCCTTTTTGAAAATCCTAGAGCTGATACAGACCCCCCTTCTCTCCTAAGGGTTGCACGACCTCTCGGTCTAGGATCAATTAAGAAACTAAGTCTGATTGACTCTTCGGGTCTCTGATAGACCCCAAACCCACTTACACAGGTCTTTTCTCCAAAGACGCAGGCCATATGAGACCCACGGGTTCTCTCTTGAGCATTGTTCAACTTCTACGCCAATCAGGTGCTAGCTCTTCCTTGGCTACACCCCTTCCTCATTGTGACCATGGCTATAATGACTCACCTAACTCAGAAGGCGTTTTGTGATTTCACATATTGGGTCTTTGCATGTGATTCACCCCAACTTTCCCAACCTCTGAAATCCGGACAGGAGCCTAGAGCATGCTAGCCCCTCTATTCTCCTTCACCGATGTGACCCTCTACTATGACAGTGGGCCAATATTCTGAGCGCGTCCCAATTTCATGTATTGAGAACTCCCTATGTGATTCACCTCTGTTCTCCCGAGGTCCGAACTCTTAATGCTTCAGATCTAATAGCCCAGATCCTCCCTCAATCCAACGACTCAGATCAAATCATGCTCACTCCTAACTCACAAAATGTCGATATTTCGGAGCGTCAAATCAATGGCCCGCACTCCTATGGATCTGACGGACACTATCAAGTCGTGAACTCGGGCCTCGCAAATTCCTAGAGTTATTCCCTTTGACTTCTCTAATGTGTGATTCAGCAAAATGTTGATCGTTCGTCATGTATCCCTTCCAATCAACAGTCCCGATGATTTCAGAAATTTGGACTTCCCCGGACAATCAACTGTCCACGTTCTCTCCTTCGATCTACGGTTATGATCAAGTTGTGAACTCAGATTTCGTGATTTCTCACAACCTTTACCTCTGTCTATCCCGAACTGCCAATCAGCGAAATGTTGATATCTCGCCATGTGTCCTCCTTGACAATGGACGGCTCCGATGATTTCGGAATTTTGTAACCCCACTCCCCCACTGTACTTTCAAATCTTATCATTAGTGCACTTTACCTTGATCGGGCGGCTACAATTCTTTTGCACATAGACCAAACGGTTGAGATCTTTCCTCCTCTATGCTTGGTCCTCGTTGTCTGGACGTTGATCGGATAGTCCAGATCTTTCCTTCTGAACTTACGCTTTCTTCAGACTTGGAATATTTTTTAAAGATTTGAAGCATTCGACCTTTATCCTTCCTGTGAGTTTGTTTCTTGGATCTCCTCCACACTTATGAAGAGCGTTATCCCTTCTGAGATTGGTCTCATGAAGACTTTGACTCCCCACTCACTCCTTGCATTTCAGGGAATTTGATAACTTAGATCTGAAGGATTTCTCGAAGAGAAATTCCTCTCGCCCTCTTGGCATTCTCCTTTTCTAGTTCTTCAACTTCTTGCAAATTCCCTTCAACACTTAGTCGAATCTCGGATATGTGCACTCCTTGCACCATATATCTACGCAAGGTTCGAATTCTTGCGAGCGACTGTACACACCTTGCACCAGTCTCTTTGCACTCCTTGCAAAGGGAAGTTTTGTGTTATCTCTTCTAAGCTTCAGAATCGGGACAAATCCCGTTAATGCACTCCTTGCGTTCTGTGTGCACACCTTGCACCACTCGATAGAAGAGAAACAATTGAAATTTATCCTAGCATTAACAGTTCCATCTATTCATAATGAAATTCATTCATTCATTCATGAAAGAAAAATAACAGAGAATTGCAAAACAATTTCCACACCATGCATTGGATCAATTTTCCCCTATTATATTCATAAGTGAAAATGGCTACAACTGTCATCACAGCAAAAAGTGAAAACTCTGAAATCTCCTACTAACTTGCAGCTAGCCTCATTCGGGTATACATAACCTCTATTTATCTCAGAGGGCACTTAGGATTCCCCCTGATTACTTTTCTACATCAAAACCTATCTTGAAGGTTATTCTACTACATTCATAGTCCAGAGCAGGAGTGGAAACTCCCACTTCATTCACGATCGTTTAGGTGTGCCTCAAAATATTTTTCCGACGCTGAGTTAAGGCATGCTTCAAAATATATACCCTAACTGTCAGCATTGAGATTTTCTACAGATTCCCAGATGTTGAGAGGTCCTGCTCTGTGTGCTTGCCAACGATGCTACTGCATCTTACTCCCCTTGACAAAAATTCATGGAATCCTTTCCATGAGCTCCTGCACCTAATTTCCATGCTTCTGAATAGAATCTTCATTTTCCCAACTGGCATCTTCTATTGGGTGTCCCTTCCACTTGACCAGATATTCAAAATAGGTCTTTGTCCTAGTCTTTTTGTCGATCCTCTGATCAACGATATTTTCCATCTGTGGTTTTTCTGCTACATGCATTTTTTTTCCCACTGGATCTTCTCTTGATCTTTTGATCCCTCTATGTCATATTTCTTGTAAGGATACAGGTCTGAAACATTGAATCTGGGCAATATGCCCATATCATCTGGTAGCTCAATCTCATAGGCATTTGCATCAAACTTCCTCAAGATCTTACATGGCCCTATCTTCTTCATCTTTAAATTGTTATATGTTCCCCTAGGGAACCTTTATTTCTTGAGATGTGCCAGAACCTGATCTCCCACTTCAAATTGAATTTATTTACGATGTTTATCAGCTATGCACTTGTACTCCTGGTTAGAACTCTACAACTGTCCTCTAATCTGGCTATGGAGCCTCTACATTTCTACAGCAAAGTCTTTTTCTCCAGCGCTCATGATCTCACTCTTTTCCAAGTCTCTCAACCTAGATACTCCCCTGGGTTGCATTCCATATAATATTTGGAATGGTATCTTTCCAGTGCTCATGTTTGGTGAGCCATTGTATGAAAATTTTGCTTGTGGAAGAATTTGATCCCACTGATTATGGTGCTCAGTAACTAGACTCCTCAATAAGTTTCCCAAGCTTCTATTTACCACCTTAGTCTACCCATCTATCTGGCGATGATAAGATGGGATGAAGGAAAAATTTGTCCCCAACTTCTTCCACAGTGTTCTCCAAAAGTGACCAACAAATTTTGTATCTTTGTCTGATACAATGCTTCTGGGTAGGCCGTGAAGTCTCACAACTTCCTTGAAGAATAGATTTGCAACATGTGTTGCATCACTGGTCTTCTGGCATGGGATAAAGTGTGCCATATTTGAAAATCTATCCACTACCACAAATATGGAATCAAATCCTCTTTGCATTCTTGGCAGTCCCAACACCAAATCCATGCGTATTGCATCCCAAGGCCTCTCTGGTATGGGCGATGGTTGATACAATCCAGTGTTCTATTTTTTTCCTTTTGCATGTTGGCAGATTCTACATCCGTTCACAAACTTTATCACTTATGTTCTCATACCTGGAAAATAGTATGAACTGCTCAACTGTGCAAATGTTTTATCATGGCTGAAATGTCCATCCAATCCTCCACTATGATTTTCCTTCAAAAGGTCATCCCTCATTGAGAATTTTGGTATGCACAATTGATTTCCCTTGAACAACAATCCCTTTTGAATCATGTACTATGTCCACTGACTTTTGTCTCTCATCACAGGACTTCCACATGCTTTGTATGCTTCCTTGAAATTTGTATCATCACAATACATGTCCTTAAGGTGTTCAAACCCCAAGGTTTTCACCTGAAATTCCTGCAGAATCAACATCTCCTGCTTAATGCATTAACAACTTTGTTAGCATTCCCAACAATATGTTTTATGACAAAAGTAAAATTCTGCATAAACTCAACCCATTTCTCATGCCTCTGATTCAATTTGTCTTGTATGGTTATGAATTGTAAAAGTTGGTTATCACTATACAAGACAAATTCATGTGGGACAAGATAATGTCTCCACTTCTTCAAGGCTTAAATTATGTCATAAAACGTCTTATCATACGTGGAGTATTTCCTCTTGGTATCATTCAGCTTCTCACTGAAATAGGAAACAAGTCCATTATCCTGGCTCAAAATTGCTCCAATTGCAACTCCACTTGCATCACATCTCACCTTAAATGTCTTTTCAAAATTCAGCAAGACCAGAATTGGTCATTCTGTTATTTTCTCCTTCAATATATTGAAGCTCCTCTCAGCTTCCTCTATCCATTTAAAAGACTTGTGCTTCTTCTTCATGGTATCCATCATTGGCGCACAAATTCCACTAAAGTCTCTGATGAACTTCCTATAGAAGCTTGCTAATCCATGGAAGATTCTTACCTCAAACATACTCTTCGGTGAAGGCCATTCTTTGATTGCTTTCACTTTCTCAGGATCCATCTTTAGTTCATTTGAAGAGATCACAAAACCCAAGTAAATGAGTTTTGTCTTCATAAAAGAGGACTTCTTCAGATTTATCAACAACTTCTCATGTTGTAGTCTCCTCATCACTAGCGTTAGGTGCCTCAAATGATCCTCTTTAGTCCTGCTAAAGATCAATATATCATCTAGATATACAGCCACAAACTTGCCAATGAAATATTTCAGTATTTCATTCATCAGCCTCATAAAAGTACTCGGGGAATCTGTTAAGACAAATGGCATAACAAGCCACTCATACAAACCTTCATTTGTCTTAAAGGCTATATTCCACTCATCACCTTCTCTCATTCTAATCTAGTGATATCCACTTTTCAAATATATTTTAGAAAAGAAATTTGCTCCACTTAAACAGTCCATTAAATCATCCATTCTTGGTAAAGGAAATTTATACCTGATGGTGATCTTGTTAATGGCCCTTGAGTCTGTACACATTCTCCATCCTCCATCCTTCTTTGGACTCAACACAGTTGGTACTGTGCATGGACTCAAGATCTCTCTGACAAAACCCTTGTCTAACAGTGCCTCAACTTTTTTCTTCACTTCCTCATTCTCTCGAGGTGTCAATCTGTACACTAATATGTTCGGCAGGATTGATCCTGGTATCAAGTCAATATGGTGGTTGATACTTCTTATGGGTGGCAATGAGTTTTCCAGCTCATCCACCACTATGTTAGCAAAATTATCCAACAATTCCTGAACTTCTTCAGGAAAATCATCCATTGAAGTAATTGTAAGGATAAATCTGGGTTTCCTCACCATAGCAAACTACATCTTCTATTATTTCTTGACTTCTTTCAGGAGTTCCTTCCCTCTCATGAGAAGTATGCTTGTGTTGTCTTCCTTTTTCACTTTCTTCTCCTCTATTGGAAGCAACATGTGTGTTGTATTATTCTTCTCCAAGGTGTATGTATTCTTCCTCCCATCATGAATGACATTCCTGTCAAACTGCCATGGTCTTCCCAAAAAAATATGGCATACATCCATGGGAATTACATCACATAGAATTTCATCTCTATATCCTCCTATCTTAAATTCAACCAAGCATTGTTTAGTAACCATTACCTAGTGTCCTTTCTGCAACCATGAGACTTTGTATGGCTTCGGATGTGCAGTTGTCTCCAGCTCCAATTTCTCCACCATCTCTATGGATACTAATTTATCAGTGCTCCCACTGTCAATTATAACCTTGCATACTCTGTCTTTGGCCTTGCAAGTTGTCATGAAGAGACTATTCCTCTACACTTGCTTTTCAACTTTTTCCTCTGGTTTCAAGAGAACCTTCCTCAACATCAAGAATCTTCCATCCTCTAATCCTTCTGCTTCAACATCTCTTCTCTGTTCTTCTGAAATGTGAGCTTCGCCTCCTCATTCTTTATTTTTCTCGAGACATTATGTTGGCCCTTGGCCAAATTTTGAGGATCCTTGGTCAGGTTTGACCTATTTTTGGGACTTTGATAGGCTGTCAAATGTGGAGTGCAAGACGAAGCAAAGATCACGTGATATCGGCCCCTTTTTAGGGATTTTTGGGTTTTTGGATTATGTAACGGGTATAGGAATGTCGATCCATGGGTTTACCCATGTTTAGGCCCATTTTGTAATGTATAAATAAGTAGCTAGGCGATGTAAGAAGAGGCCAGTGTCCTAAGTGCTAAAGTTCGATCTATGTGATCGAAAGTGCTAAGTGTTGAGTAGAGATTGATTTTGTGCATATTGTATGAGGCTTGCAGAGCTCAGTGCAAGCGAGTGTAAGAGATTGAGAAGAGGCTTAGTGTTGTATCCTAGCCCGGGGAAGGAGGATCTAGCGAGGTGCACAGATATCTTGTCCCCTGCGGAGTAGGGTTTTTGTGGCTCTGTGCATGTAATTGATTGAAGAAGCTAATAAAGAAGACGAAGAGTTGGTGGACATAGCCCTAGGGTGGAGGTGAACCACATACATGATGTGTTTCTCTGCTTTGTGTGATGTGTTGATGTGTTTATATGTTAACTTGCTTAGTTCTTCGATATAGATGAATGGTATATAGATATGTTAATGCTATGTGCTTAATAGTATGAATGAATACTAGATCTGGCCTATGTGGATGTGCTTAGTGCTTGAATATAGTAGATCTGGTTAAATACTGCAATGATCTGTAATTAGGGTTTAACTGTGTTGTAAACTAAGACTGGATATTGATGAACTATAACTGCTAAGTGCCTTGTTAAGGTGTTACAGTCACAGATCTGTGTCCCAGCTAAGGTTGCAGACATTGGAGTCTTGCAACCACCCCTACCTCTACCTCGGGTGAGACTTCATCTGCTTCGCAGGTGTTGCCGAAAGGGTCAGTAGTTAGGGTTTTGTTGGTGCGTTGTTGTAGCATTGAACCCTGGGTCTACCCCTATGCCAACAAATGGTTTCATTGCTGAGACTAAAACTGTGATTGTTGGGAACTGAGGAAGAAGAAGCTATGTGCGAAGATACGACCTGGAATTGTGAAAGCTCTGCATAGATTTGTCACTCTAGTGCGTAGTATTCTACTCGATCTGTGAAGCTCTGTGCTAAGAAAAGAAGTTCGATATGAAGAAAAGAGGTAAGATCTGGAAGCTTTGTGCTCTGGGAAAGGTAAAAGTGAGAATTTTTTCTTAAAGAGGTAAGATCCACAAGCTCTGTGCTCTGATAAAGGTAAGAATAGTGAAAATTTTTAGATCTGGAAGCTTTGTGCTCTGTTGAAGATAAGATTAGTGGAAATTTTTGTTTCTAAAGTATGGATCTAGGTATGTTTGATCAGATTTGTCCTAGCTTGAAAACTAGGGCACTGATAGATGAAAGAAGATTTGATATGAGTAGATCTGATAAGAAGAGTGAAAGATATGTTATACCTATGCATAGAGAGAATATTTGGACTAAAAAATGGATCCAGGATCCTAGAAAGAATTTTTTGCAGGTTAGCTACTATGATCCTAGTGCGCAGTACAAGAAAGGTTGGGGATCATTTAAAAGAAAATAAGGATTAACTATTTGTTACAGTTGCAGAAGACCGGGACATCTAGCTAAGGTATGCCCTGGTAAAATATCTAGTTGTCTTTGTTGTAGATATATGGACCATGAAGTATTGGATTGTCCTAGAATGATTGCTAAGGTTGAAAGAATGAATATGAACCAAGAAAACCCTAAGGCAGATCCAGAAACTGAGATTAAGACAGAACCCCATGTTATCTCCCAAAATAGCACTGCTAGGTTTTCAAATCGGAAGTGATAGAATGAGTCAAAAAAATTGTTTCTAAATTTTTTAGAGTACATTTGCTGGCCTATTTCTAGAATGTAAAATTGAAAAAATCGTTCCTTCAGGTCTTGGCTTTCAAATTTTGAAATTACAGTTTACGGTGGTTAAGCAGGTCTTCAAAACGACTAATTAACCACCGAAGGCCAACCTTTTCGGTGGATAAGAGGCACATGGCATAAATCTATTAACCACCAAAAATCTTCTCACGTTCAAATTTAAAATCATCGTGTTCTCGCACGCGCCAAATGTTCATGTTTATCAAAAGGGTTGAGTTGTGATTACTGTTAGCACTCTGTAATTTTCCCAAGGTTGTGAGGCAAACATAGAGGCAACATCAAAACCGCTTCGAGTCTTGGATCTAGCCCTCCAAGACTTAGAGAGGGATCTCTCTGTCTAATATAGCTTTGTTTGAGAAGATATTAGGCTAGTTAATGAAAACAATGTGTTTTGTTGTAAAAAGGGTTTATAAATTGGTTGAGACAGTTTACACATCCATTGGGCTATGGGGTCTGCAATTAATTAGGAATGAAATACAGCCATAAACGAGGTAGGATGACTTCCACRRRGYGAGATAATACACTCACTGGATMTTTTGCAGCTTAAATGATGGACAGAGGAAAGGGTGAGAAGGATAAATTCGACTAAGAAGCAGTCAAGAATTCCTTAATCGAAAACATCAGAAGATAAACATTTAAATCTTCAAGAATCGGAATCAAGGTATCAGAGATAAATCCTGAGACATAACGCTATTCATAAAGATTAGATTCAGGGAACAAAGTGGTTACAGAGCAAGAAAACATTTAACTGAGAAAATCACATCACCAGTGAACATACGCAAGAATCCTGTAAGGTGCCTTCCTTTCATTAATGGCAGATCTATTAAAAAAAATTAAAGCTTGATAGCCACAGGGCGTGAAGATCCAACCCTTTTACCTTCAAATCATATCTATAAATAAGATAGATCATCTCATCAAGTTCCAAGAGTCGGTTTAACCGCCTCGGCCAAAAATAGCCACCACTCCCACCAAATTCGGAGTTTTCTGCCATGAAAAATGGACCATTTTTCTGCGAAACAGGGGTTCGTTCAGATGTGATTCTCTCTTCAACTATGACACCTGGGTGAAAACTAAAATATTTTATTGTATATGGGCATGTGCTGGACAAAAACCTCTTTCGGTTTCACCGAATTCGTCCCCAGCTGGCCGTGTCAGCTCCTGAAAGATCGGGACTGAAACGGAAAATTTAAAATATGGAAAATTAACTCTCGAAGATGTCTTCGAATATCTCTTCTCGTCACCCCATTGCAAAAAATGAAAAAGGGTTTTGTTCCTCAGCCTGTGCTGAGCAAAAACCTCTCTCGGATTTTGAAAATTCGTCTCCGTTTGCTCAAAAATCGGTCTGGAAGATGACATGGTAAATTAGGCAAAAAAAAGGTAAAATTGTGCAAAAATTGTTTTTTTGGCGGGAAAAGGTATTCCGGACCCCAACCCCTCGTTAAACGTAGATCGCTCGGGGGGGTCTGGAATTGAACCTGGGTCATTGATCTCGGTACTCATATCCGGGCCGTTCAGATTAGCATGGGGTTTAATTTAAATTCCGGACCCCCCCCCCCCTCGTTAAATGTCGAACTCACGGGGGGGGTCCGGAATGGNTTATTAGTCGTGGGTGTGAATGGCTGTAATGTTTGGAATGTGTATGGGGATTAAGGTGGGCAGGATTGTAAGGGTTAGTGGCGAGTGACGTAAGAAAATGGGTAGTGGAGGTAGGTGGGGTAGGTGGAAGTTGCGTAGGGGAGGAGGACGCGTGGAGTGTGAGGTGGGGATGACATAGGGTTGATGTACGTGGGTTTTAAGTTTCGGAACCCTTCCATTCGACATTCATGAGATTAAAATTGCCACCTCTGTATAACTATTGCCACCTGATCTCTAACTGCTCTGCCACCTGTGCTCTAACTTCCCCTGGATATGTGGACGTCAATTTGAAGTCCGGTTCACTGTTTAGAGTGTTCGTTCTGTCTTCAACAATTACCTTTGCATAATATGTATTGTTGTAGTTCATATCATCAAGAAAATTGGCAGCAACTATCACACTAGTGATCATAAGTCTGTTTACATTCTGAGAAGTAATCAGAAACCCTGAATTGGGTTGAATCAAGTGGTCGATATGCGCATATGCAACTACAATAACAGAGGGACTACAGTGCACATGCTCAAAAATCCTCTCCAAATACTGCTCAATGCTGATGCCTGGATATCAGAAGCTGAAAATGAGTATATATCGGATCGAATCCTTCTTGGCGAGACGTGCCTCATGACAGGAGCCATTTGCATGCAAAGAGGCAGGAATTTGCATTTCAAAGGCTGCCACCATCATCACTGTCCAGTTAAGAGCCTATGCCTATATGGATGTAGAACGCAATCTCTAACCCCCAATCGAGATCATGAATATTTGAACATCCATTGAAGATCTGCAGTTTTGTGTGTAAAACTTTGATAGTCGAACCAACCAATACTTTTTCCGATCCTGAACAGGGATTTTTCCCAGAACATGAACTAACCCAGATTTTTAGCATTTTCCAGGTCGCTTATATTCTCTTGAACAGATGGAAGATAACCCAGGATGCACGAAACTATGTTGTTGGTCACTTCATACTCAATTTTCTTCTGTCTTCTATGATTCCAGCTAAACATTATAACAGCAAGTACAACAGGAACTGCTAAAGGAAACCAACCTCCATGTGGAACTTTAGTAAGCACAGAAGAAACATATATCACTTCCGTAATAGAAAAGAAAGTGAAGAACACAAGCACAACTGGTAAAGGAGCTTTCCAAACAATGATCATAACCAGTGTCAATAACACGGTTGTAATCAGCATCACCATAATCGCCACAACGCCAAAAGCATTCCCAATTTGCATTCTGCTCTGAAACCCAAAAATAAACAGGAGAATGTAGTTGATTTCAGGACAGTAACTTTGGCCTTCTTTATATTGTGATGTGTGAACCAGCTTCACACGGGAAAACTAATCCAAAGCTACAGATTGCTTGATCATAACAGGGAAGCTGATATTAATGCTTGACTTGCGATAATAGCTGAGAGCATGGATACTACAAACATGGACCAGTAGACAGCCTTTAATACGAATTTATAAAATCTATCAGCATGATCGAAAGGGTGCTTGATAAGATATGTTGTTTGCCTGGCATATGTGATGATCAGGGAAGGATAAATAGTGCATAAGAAGGCCATCTGTGGGGTTCCCAGCGGCCGAATTAGCTGCTCGACCAGATGCACTTCCATACTGTTGAATAGAAGGTCTTGTTAGAAGGTCCCAGATCTGCGAACATGGCTTCCGCACCTTGCTCCTTCAACAATATTCGAGGTTTATCATAGAAATAACAATTGGAAGGATCGAGGAACGGTTTCCTCTTCTTCAATGTCTCGTCGGCCAAGGGACCCGTGTAAGGTCGGGGCTTAAAATCGAATGCATGCGTCTGAGGCAGGAGGAAAACAGGCTCATGGATATTAGCAACAGATGTTGTTGCCTGGCCACAATTTGACACATAAACCCTGGTGACAGCTGGGCACACATGGCGACTGTGTGTTTTAATTTTGAAGTTTTTGGGAATTAGTCCCACATGCAGGCGATAAACTGAACTTCATGCGTTTATATGAGCCAAGAGATTAGTATTGTATCGATGAAGTGAGCCCGAGGTATGGGCTTTGGGGTTGCTGTTAGCGCTGACTTTGGTTTCTGTGTTTGTTGTAGGTGCGCGAAATGGTGCTTGCCCTCGGTGTGTTCTCGGAGATTGGCCCTAGGCCAATATACCTTTTCCTAATACCTTTTGCTAAAAAATATTATCAAATTTTGTACAGAATTATGCATAAAGGCCGAGAGCTAACTTAGACTTTAAAAAGGCCAAATGGACTAATAAGTTCAAAGTCAAGGTTAACAACCAAAACCAAAAACTTAACCATGCATTATTTTTGCCATCCAAATCAACTATTAACATTTTCCTGCCCAAGATGCATCGACAACTCGCTTTTAAGCTCGCACACAGGTACTCATTTTTTTCTTGGTGAGTGTCGAGCGCTTTCGGCATCCTTCGCCATGCGTCATGAGCGAACACATATGCCTGAAAAGATAAATATCATTCAGCACACTGATTTCCTATTATATAGGGATCTAACATAGGCTCCACCTGGGGAAGATAGCTCCGAAGGAGGTGTCTAGAATCCATGAACTCTGAATTTCGCCGACCAGCTGATCATTGGGCTGCCCCCAAAATGTAAACTGAAAATAAAACCATGAAAAGACGAAAAAGAAAAGATGCTCATCCTGATGAGCTTATTGGCACACTCCTACCTACCCTAATCTAATAGTTATTGCTTCGATCAGGTAATGAAAAAGTGCCAATGGATCCAACTCAGCAGTTGATCCCATGATTGGGCTTCCTCATCCTGCTTGACGAAAATTAGGGCTGAAAAATGCACTGGCAGTAGATGACATATTTGGTCGTTATAAAGTAAACAGGCTTGACAACTTGAGCCAACATAAATATCCATGTAATCTGCTATAGGATCGATGAAAGCATGATGCATGATATGCATTCCTACATCTTCTATGACCAATAGATCAGTTGCATTCCCAAAATCAAACCACGCATCTACAGCTTCAGCCTTATAATTGTAAACATACTCATCATCAAAACTCGATTTTTCCCCTGTGCATTCTGTGTCTTTCAATACTCCCTCATATGACTGTGAATGCTCTGATGGTTTGTGAAAGGATGCCTCTGTTGCAAAAGAAAAAGAATATGATTGCCTAACCATGTCAATGTCATAACAGTTTTTTATCTCATGACTGGAGAAAAAAGAATAATTTTGGCCACACAGGCCATCCAGCCGATCAGCCATTGGATCCTGAAAAGAATGACAAGACTGCTGCATTGACTCAAATGAAATTTCCTGCATGTTTCTGTATTCGTCCTTCAAAACTTGAAATGATTTAAAGAACAATGGTACAGAGTTCTTTGGCATTAACTCAGAATTTGCCTCAGGCTTTAAGCTTTCATCAAGAATTTGAAAATCAATGTAGGTCATGGGCTACGATTCAGGGTTTAGAACAGCCTCCATATCCTTAATGGTATCATCAATTGATTGGTCAAAGGAATTTTTGTCTTCACTGTTTACAACCGTCCTCGAGTTTCTTTTCAGAAATTGAAAAGATGAGCAACATAAGGGAAAAGTGTCTTCACTTACTCTGACATTTTCTACACATTCCTTATCGTTGTCATGACTGTTGTGCAAGGGCTGATTGTCACATCTGAATGGTAAATGATCTTCTTCCTGCCAATGACATGTTGTCGGTTCCTATAAAAAGTCAACCTTTGTTTCAGCTTCATGATCATCATCATACTGATCCCACTTGGGTGGACAATCCAAGTAAGAAATGTCGTCAAACATGCACATCATATCAGTTGGTTGTTTCTCTGCAAGTTGAGATGGAGCTCCATCTTCGTCTGTGTTGTGAACTGAGTACAAGAAAGAGTTATTATCCAAACCATGGTACCCAGGATGAGCAGTGACATGATTGGGAACTGTGACACTTTCTTTCTCTGAAATAAAGGGACCATGATGTCTTTGGACAGCAAGCTCCTCTCTTATGTTAATCTTTTGCATCAGCTTTTCCATGGCACTGGCCAAAATCTCCAGTTTATCTTCTGATGACTTCAATTGCTCCCTTTCTTTATCCTTCAACTGTGACCTCTTGATCAGCAAGTTGGTCTCCACATCAACGGCAATTTTCTGCATTTCTTCAAGGCTTGTAGTGTTCCTTTCTCTTAACTGAAATGTCATCTCAGGATCAAAGGCATCTGGGTAATGCAAGTGGGCAGATCCTGGGGGTGGCCTTATATCAGAAGGTATTGCATGATATACCTTATTGAATCTGGCTGAAAACTGATGTATTGTCTCCCCTGGCTTTCTTTTCAAGTGCTCATACTCTTCTAGGATAAGGAAAACATTTACCCTGATTACCCACCTATCCAAGAATACTTGCATGAACTGATGAAAATTTTTGATGCTTTCAGCAGGAAGGTTCTTAAACCAATCTTTGACTTTACCTCCCAGAGACAGGGCAAACATTCTGATGTAGACATCATCATCTTCTACCTCATAAAGGTCAAGGAAATCTTCAAGGTTTTGAACATGCTTTTCAGTAGTGATCTCCTCATTTTCTCCATCAAACCTAGGCAGATTATTAATGTAATTGACAGGAAGGTCATGGAGAATAGGAGCCAAATTCAAAGGCTTGTATCGGTCTGGGACTTTTGCAAGCACAGGAGATGAAGCAAGGGGCTGACAAACATCCAGAGGTTTGGCAGGAGTAGGAGACAAAGTAGGAGGCTTATGTCTCACTAGGCATTCTACAGGTGCATCTGGGATGCGCACAGGTGTAGGAGCATGTGCATAATCCACAACTGGGGATATGATCTCTTGAGACTCATCAATTGACTGATGGTCAAAATACTCTTCAACAATACACTTCTGACCAAGCTTAGAAAAATACAAGACATGATTGCAGATAAAACCAAAGATGTCTTGAATGCAATTTGAACTTGAATACCTGGTCTTTCTAGGCTGCTTGGTCATGCTTCAGGTTCTTCCTCCAGTGGAGTCTTCGAGCTGGCACTGTCTGGAGTTGTGTGGAGTCGCCAGGTGAATGATCTCAGCCTTCTTGTGTGTGGTCACTGTCCACCATCAGTGATCAGAGCTGGAGCTTGAAGTGTACTACTGGGAAAAGTCCCCAGTGGAGTCGTCAGGTGAATGATCTCAACCTTCTTGTGTCTGGTCACTGTCCACCATCAGTGATCAGAGCTGGAGCTTGAAGTGTACTACTGGGAAAAGTCCCCAGTGGAGTCACCATTCTGTTAGCACTCTGTAATTTGCCCAAGGCTGTGAGGCAAACACAGAGGCAACATCAAAACCGCTTCGAGTCTTGGATCTAGCCCTCCAAGACTCAGAGAGGGATCTCTCTGTCTGATATAGCTTTGTTTGAGAAGATATTAGGCTAGTTAATGAAAACAATGTGTTTTGTTGTAAAAAGGGTTTATAAATTGGTTGAGACAGTTTACACATCCATTGGGCTATGGGGTCTGCAATTAATTAGGAATGAAATACAGATATAAACGAGGTAGGATGACTTCCACAGGGAGAGATAATACACTCACTGGATCTTTTGCAGCTTAAATGATGGACAGAGGAAAGGATGAGAAGGATAAATTCGACTAAGAAGCAGTCAAGAATTCCTTAAGCGAAAACATCAGAAGATAAACATTTAAATCTTCAAGAATCGGAATCAGGGTATCAGAGATAAATCCTGAGACATAACGCTATTCATAAAGATTAGATTCAGGGAACAAAGTGGTTACAGAGCAAGAAAACATTTAACTGAGAAAATCACATCACCAGTGAACATACGCAAGAATCCTGTAAGGTGCCTTCCTTTCATTAATGGCAGATCTATTAAAAAAAATTACAGCTTGATAGCCACAGGGCGTGAAGATCCAACCCTTTTACCTTCAAATCATCTCTATAAATAATATAGATCATCTCATCAAGTTCCGAGAGTCGGTTTAACCGCCTCGGCCAAAAATAGCCACCACTCCCACCAAATTCGGAGTTTTCTGCCATGAAAAATGGACCGTTTTTCTGTGAAACAGGGGTCCATTCAGACGTGATTCTCTCTTCAACTATGACACCTGGGAGAAAACTGAAAGAGGTTATTGTATATGGGAATGTGTTGGACAAAAACCTCTTTCGGTTTCGCCGAATTCGTCCCCAGCTGGCCGTGACAGCTCCTGAAAGATCGAGACTGAAACGGAAAATTTAAAATATGGAAAAATAACTCTCAAATATGTCTTTGAATATCTCTTCTCGTCACCCCGTTGAAAAAACTAAAAAAGGGTTTTGTTCCTTAGCCTGTTCTGAGCAAAAACCTCTCTCGGATTTTGAAAATTCGTCTCCGTTTTCTCAAAAATCGGTCTGGAAGATGACATGGTAAATTAGGAAAAAAAAAGGTAAAATTGTGCAAAAATGGTTTTTTTGGCGGGAAAAGGTATTCCGGACCCCCCCCCCCCTCGTTAAACCTAGATCGCTCGGGGGGGTCCGGAATTGAACCTGGGTCGTTGATCTCGGTACTCATATCTGGGTC
>ML789462.1:118667-138736 GCA_009831015.1 Picea engelmannii
GTTTACTGTATCTACAAAATGCTAAAGTCTTTACAGAGCGTTGACTTCAAAGAGTTTCCAGAGGGGGAAGTGGATCATCTACGAATGTTGTATTGTTTTTGTCTGATGGCCACTCTAAATCTAAAGCAAAACCCCTTTTTCTGTGTCTTCTTCTTCAATTCGTCATCACAATGGAATTTCCATCCCATGCTTTAGAAGTCTCGGTTCTCCTTTCTCTATTTCGAGGCCAATTTCAATAAAAATCACCCAAAATTCTTCCAATGTATTAAAGCCGAAGATTGTTCGATCCATAGAGGTCAATGATGGTGCGACACCATAGCAGTCGATGAAGACATTCCCATTGAAAAGAGATATCCTGCATTTCCAGCTGTCATTAATATCAATCAAATTCGGAATATTTTACCCCATAGATTTCCATTTTTACTTGTTGATCGAGTGGTGAAGTACAAACCTGGTGTGTTAGTTGTTTCCATCAAGAATGTGACAATAAACGATAACTTTTTCCCTGGCCATTTCCCTGAGGGGCCAATTATGCCAGGAGTTCTTATGGTTGAGGCAATGGCACAGGTTGGAGGCTTTATGATGTTGCAACCTGAAGTGGGTGGTTCTATTAAGAATTTCCTTTTGAATGAGTGGATAAGGTGAGGTTTACAAAACCCGTTGTAGCAGGAGACACATTGGTTATGTGCATGAATTTGGTGAAGTATCCAGGGAACAGGAGAGGTTTCAAGATCTCAGATAAATGAGAATCATGTCAATTCTGAAAAATTCCATAATGAAAGTATCCAGTCTCCACCATGGACTACCCAAGAGACCTCTACAAAGGCAAATGAAGCTGAAACTGTAGGCATAGAAGAAATATTTACAGATTTCAAGGCAGCAAATAGAGAACAAAGAGGTCCCAAAAGAACACCCTTGAAGAGTTTGGAAGCTAAGATGTAATGCATTTTTGCATTTTTGAAATGTTTCTCTAAACAGGACTTTCGTTGGTTTAGGCGAACAGGACGACTGTTCATTAACCACCGAAAACAAGGCTTTCGATAGATAATTCACTCAGCAGCTTTCTGGTTTAACCACCGAAAGCCTGTCACCGCCAGAATAATCGAATTTTTGCACAGATCGAGGTTTTTCTGATCCAAACCTTTTGAAAACACTCATGATGGATAGATGATGAATTATGTATTCAGTTTTAAGATTCATTTTTGGAATATAAGGATTAGAAAAGGTGGCCAAGTTGGTTTTGGCACCTATTTTGGTGGAAACAAGTTGGATTTTTTGCACACCTCAGCAAATTCGAATTTTACCTCTTGGAAGAGTCATCAGTCAGCCTTGGGAGGATATCCTGCACATCACCAACAATCAACAAGGGAGAAGGACCAGAAAATCTGGGATTGACCTCACTTTTGGGGATCATCCCACATCTTTTGCAATCAGATTTTGATTTACTATTTTTAGCTTATTTGATCCATGTTTTCAGGATCTCATAACTACTTTGTAAAGCTATAAAGCTTAGGATAGAATATGACCCAAGGGTTTGATTTTGAGTTCTAGATGCTACTGTTTTGTAACAAGACACTTTCTTTAATATAGCATCCATCAAGCTTCTTTCTTTGTTACTGTCAGACCTTCTTTTATCTATCTCTATGCTTATGAGTGGAATTAATTCTTTTGTCTCTGTTTAATGACCCTGGTAACTGTCATCTTACTTTTGGTTATTAAGAAAGAGTCACAAGCATCCTTGGATAGTTTTTTGACCCATCATATATATATGGTTTTATATATGTTCGGGTTGATTGATTAGTTTTCTCATCCACCTGTTATTCAAACCTATCTGACAATAGCTCTTGAAGGCCTTGTGTAGCATGATTATAGTTAAGACTATCTTGAGAATATAACTCAGAGTTTCAGATATTCATCTTGATCCAAAACCCCAACACATTATTGAGAAAATAGTTCCTAAAAAGATTGAGTTACCAGGCATCTCTGACTTACATCTTAGGAGAGTTTCCTGGAGTGATAACACCCCAAAAAGAATTAGAGAAAGTATTGCTACAGATGAAAGAAACCCAGAATGAATACTGACATATCATCTTATCAGAGATCTTCAAAGAAAATGAGTGCATTGAAGCAAGAATAGGAGAATTCAACATTGACTACGTTTTGGATGAGGAAACACAGGTGAATATCATGACAGAAAGAACTTGGGAACTTTTAGGGGAGCCTGCTATGATTCCTTCATTGGGAGGAATGGAAAACTGATAACCCTATGTGGAAGACTTACCCAGATATCTATGAGTGCTCATGGAAATTCGGGAGAGAAAGATTTTAAGGTTGTTAAATTTATTGAGAACATCACTCCATTCACTATGTTACTAGGAAAACCTTGGATCGAGAAGGACCAGACTAGAAGGAAAGAGGAAGAAGTCTTAGAGCAGAAAATGCAAGAATTAAAAGATTTTATGACTAGGAGGATCACGCAATTGATTGAAGAAGAGGACAATAGATCGAAGCTACTTAGGACCAAATAAATGGATGTCAAACTTGCAATAACACAAGAATATTTGCAGAATACTGAAGTACCTATCCCAGATAGAGAAGAAGTAGTACCCTTGAATCTGAGGAAAGAACCTCAACAGCGCAAAGTTACTATGCCAAAAGAAGACAAGAATCAGAATGGAAAGAGGAATAACAAGATGAAGATCACCGGAAAGAAGGCTTGAAAGCTCGGCAAGAAGAGAGCAAAGATCGAAAAGTTACAGAAGGTCCCAGAGGGAACTTCTCAAAGGGAAAATTTACAACACTAGAACTTCATCGAGATATCAGAACAACGTCACATGGCACTTCGCCATGGCAAAGAAATATAGTCATTGGGAATAGTATAACCGTTAGAACGACACCCCAAATGGGTAGAGAGGCATTTATGGTCAAATAGCTCACCATAAGACCATTGGGACCGTGTCGTAACAGATACAACTGAGTTAATGGAGGCTTCTCGCCCGTTGGAGAGATTCGTTGCTTCATTATCTATTTATTCTATTGAACCTTGCACCGAGAACACTTTTGTTAACCGTGAATCTGAGCTCGCAGATTAGTTGATTCTGCACAATGATCATCGCGCTATCGCCATCCGTCTCGTTGCATTGATTAGTTACTCTTCAAACCCGAGAGATTAAACTATGAGCGCGTATGTCCAAAGAACTTAGCACAGTCAAAGAGTCTGTGAAGGAGGTACTCATTGACCTCATGAATAAAAGATTAATGTTTGAAAGAGTAATGTCTATGGGTGTACAAGCGTCATCGACGAGAGGAGTGCAAGCCTCCCCATCAACTACTCGCAGATCCGAGCCATCCAGACCAACATCAGAGAAGAGAACCAAGCACAGAGATGACCTAGAAAATGTGAAGTTGATCCCGACCATATTTCCCAATTACATCCCGCCTCTAGCCGATGCGGTGAGTCGAGATAGTGTGCCAAGAGATTTTGAGTACACCATGGTTACTGCGTACCTCCCTAAGGGGATATGTGCAGTAAGAGCATAGTAGGACAAGATCGTAGTGTTGAAGTTCAACAACTTCAACCTCAGAGATCGCAAGAACCATATCATGCTCGCCCCGTACAAATACTTGAACAAGATGAAGGGGAAGAATTTGAAGATAATCCCCCAGCCATGGAGAATGAACCTCGCACAGTCCACCCTGTTGAATGTAATGAAAATCCCACACTTCGGAAGGAACCAAGAAGGTAACGCCTATGTCAAGTTACTACATTCATGTTACCATGGCGGTTACTTATGGCTCGACCACTGTATCACAGTTGATCCGACATTGATCCATAGGATCACAGGATTGAGTATGCAAGGACCTGATCCATAGGACTTCTATCCAGAAAAAGCCATAGATCACGCACTAGCACAGAAGCTCAAGGATACATACGACGATGTTGAGAAGGGGATGTGAGGCTTGTTAATATTATGGTATCTTCAAGAGGTGTGAACCTCTATTGTGACCTATGACGAGATTAGAATACTCCGGAAGGAAGCAAAGAAATGAAGAAAACCCTAGACAGGTTGTCGGCTGCAGAAATATATTTAATATGAATTTATTAATACCCAGAAGGAGAAGTTGGCCCAAGTTAAACTGCCTAGACTACTATAAATACAGGGCGCCAATCCTCATTATTTTCATTTCAACAGTTGCAGAGTGAATTGGATCTACGCCGGTACAGTTGCAGCTTGTGCACAAGTGTATGGGAAGGTGTGCGCTAGCCTCTGGGTGGGATTATCTGATCATCTTGGGTTCTATTCTTTCTTGGTGCATTAGCCTCTCTTGGCTATTGAATTTTTACCAGGATTATCTTCTCTGTCAAGGTCAAGGTTCTCAGAGGGTGGCTTTGGTCTGTGGTTGGGTGACGAGGGTATCGTCAATGGTAAAACGAGCACAATATTCTATATTATAATAGGTTATGGGCCCACACCCCCTTCAGTCAGCCTAAAATGCTGGAAGGAAGCATAGATGCTAGATATTGAGCTCATTGAGGAACTGTCGCTAGGGTTACTAGTAGGAGCAGCTTCCAAAAACACTGCAGCTAGGGTTACTAGCAGAAGCAATTGCAGAAACCCTAAATCTCCAATCCGACCCCTTGTGATGGAGAATCTCTCCCAAGAAGAAGATATTCAGATGTGCCCTAACTCAGCACACCTCTTGGCTCTCTCAGAAGACAGAAATGACAAAGTTGAAGTTTTGGATCAAGGCATGACCAGTTACCAGTCAATCGAAGACATGTGTGAAACAATCAGTCTTTTACACTACTCAGCACTTACCAAGACGATTGAAGATGATATGTGGATAATCGATAGTGGAGCTTCCAGGCACATGATGGGAGATCAAGAAAGACTCTCAAATCTAAATGAGAGAAAGACATCTTACATAATGGAGCTTGGAGACAAAAGCACTTACCCCGTCGAAGGATTTGGACAAGCCTCTGTCAAGTTAGAATCAGGTAATCATGTTCACTTAAGCAATGTTTTATATGTACCTAGTTTAGAAAATAATCTTGTATCACTATCATGTTTAGAAGAAAAAGGAAACAGAATAGCCTTCATGGATGGAAAGGTGTTATCATGGCATAAGAATTCCAACATAGAGGATTCTAGGGTTATTGGAAGTCGTGAAGGAAATCTGTATAGACTACTAGAATGAAATGAAGAAGCTCTAGTACATGACGAAGTCAACCCTAACAAGATTTGGCATAGAAGGTACGTTCATATCAATTATCAAGCATTACCTTTCCTCAAAAAAATGGTTGAAGGAATACCAGAATTGAAATCCACACATGAAGGAATTTGCAAAGGATGTTCCCTTGGGAAGAATATCAAGAAATCATTCCCAAGCAGCAACAACAGATCCAAGGAAATCCTATATCTAATACACTCAGATGTTTGTGGTCCAATGCCAGTCAGATCTCTAGGAGGATCTCTCTACTACGTAATCTCCATAGATGACTATTCAAGAAATACGTGGTTGTACCTACTGAAATCAAAAGACGAAGTATTCAGCAAGTTCCAAGAATTCAAGGAAGAAATAGAAAACCTTATGAACAAGAAGATCAATACATTAAGAATAGATAATGGAGGAGAATACGCCTCGAAGGAGTTCGTTGCATTCTACAAATCGACAGGGATTAGGAGGGAGCTGATTGTTCCTCATAATCCTCAACAAAACGGTGTAGCAGAAAAAAAGAACAGATCTATCAAAGAAACGGTAAAAGCCTTATTGAACGATCAAGGTCTATCCATGTTTATATGGGGAGAAGCAACAATGAAGGCAATATATGTACAGAATAGAAGCCCTCATCACATATTGAAGGACATGACACCATAATAAGCATTCTCAAGTAAGAAACCTAACGTAGAAAATCTAAGAATATTTGGATGTCCAGTTTACTCTCATATTCCCAAAGATAAAAGGAATAAACTAGAACCCTCGGGAAAGAAGGGGATATTCGTGGGATATAGTGATTCATCCAATTCCTATAGAATATATATTCCAGAACAACACAAGATAGAAGTTAGCAGAGATGTAATGTTCAATGAAAAGATGGACTTCAGGAAATCCATCGAAGAAATTATAGAAGAAGAGGAACTTGAAGAACCAAATGAAGAAAACACAGAAAACGAAGATAATGAAAAGGATCGACCTGATCATCCTATGGAACCAGGTGAGAACATTGATTTAGATATCATACCAAAAACCAAGAAGCGACCAGCTTGGCTTGAAGCTACATTACAAAATGGAGAAAGAAGCAAGGTTCCAAAAGGAACATCCAAAAAGAGTAAAAGACCAAAAATATTCTCAAGTTATGCAGCATACATGATGAAACTTATAGATGAAGAACCTACTACATTTGAAGAAGTAGTCCAAAAGGGACAATGGAAAGAAGCTATGGCGGAAGAACATCAATCCATTATGAAAAATGAAGTATGGGAAATTGTACCCAGACCTAAAGAAAAATCAGTGGTAACCTCAAAATGGGTATACAAGATCAAACATGCAGCAGACG
The DNA here is from genome assembly GCA_009831015.1 of Picea engelmannii. Classification (NCBI taxonomy): domain Eukaryota; kingdom Viridiplantae; phylum Streptophyta; class Pinopsida; order Pinales; family Pinaceae; genus Picea; species Picea engelmannii. Next base: position 125,227 of record ML789462.1, read on the forward strand.
GAAGCGTGAATAAATATAAGGCAACATTATTGGCCAGAGGGTTCTCCCAGAAGGAGGGAGAAGATTATGAAGAAACCTTTGCTCCGGTGGCAAGCTATACCTCCATCAGAGCTATCATATCTCTTGTCGCTTCCATGGGATGGAATCTACACCAGATGGATGTAAAGACAGCCTTCCTCAATGGAGCTATTGAAGAAGAAGTGTATATTGAACAACCTCAAGGATTCGAGGTACATTGCAGAGACACTCATGTTTGCAGATTGAAGAAATCTCTATATGGACTCAAGCAAGCTCTAAGGGCTTGGTACGCCAGAATGGACAACTATCTAACAAGACTTGGTTTCTCCAAGAGTCATGCAGATCCAAACCTTTATTACAAAGTCGTGGATAATGCACCTATGATTCTACTATTATATGTTGATGATATATTCATAACAGGTGAAGAATCTCTAATTATCCAGTGCAAGAAGGAATTAGCCTCTGAATTTGATATGAAAGATCTAGGTCTCATGCATTATTACTTGGGACTTGAAGTATGGCAGAAGCGTGGTGAAGTATTCCTTGGACAAGGAAAGTACGCAATAAAGATCCTTCAGAAGTTTGGAATAATGGACTGTAAGTTCATGGACACTCCTATGAATGTGGATATAAGAAAAGTGAAAGTCCCAGATTTCGATCCAGTAGATCCATCTCTATATCGACAGCTAATTGGATCATTGATGTATTTGGTAAATACTCGACCAGATATTTGCTTTGTTGTAAATACATTAAGTCAGTTCCAGGTGGAACCTAGACAAGAGAATTGGATAGCTGCAAAGCATGTCCTAAGATATATTCATGGGACAACAAACTATGGCTTGAGATATACCGCATCCAGTGATATCCAACTTCATGGATTCACAGACTCTGATTGGGCAAGAAGTGCAGAAGACAGAAAGAGTACTCCAGGTATATGTTTCAGCTTGGGCTCCACCATGATATCTTGGGGTAGCAGGAAACAGAAGTTTGTCACACTCAGTACAACAGAAGCAGAGTATATGGAAGCTTGTGAAGCATGCACAGAAGTAGTATGGCTAAGGAAGTTAATCTCCGATTTATTTGATCAAACTCCAGAATTGACCATAATATATTGTGATAATCAGAGTTGTATAAGATTTGTTCAATTAGGTTTCTGTGGCGAGAAATATGTTCAGAGATTGTCGGAAGAACCACAGTATTTAAGACATCTGGTTGTCGAAGTTTCGGATCCATAACAGGATCCATCATCAGGACCAAAAAAGTCTGAGAAAGATAGTGAGAGAAGAGCCTATATATCAGAACATCCAGTGTTTCATGAAAGGTCGAAGCACATTGAGATCAAATACTACTTTATTCGAGATAAATTCCAGGAAGGAGAGGTAAGGCTCGAGTATATCCCCACTAATGAGCAAACAACAGACATCCTGACAAAACCTCTATCTAGAATCAAGTTTGCATATTTCTGAGAGAAGATGGGGATCGTGGAAATAACTCCCTTAGCTGAAAGGGAAGATTATCCAAGCTAGGAGAAGGTACGGAAAATTATTCTTGAAAAACATTTATTTTTGTGATTTAAATAACTCTCTAGTTAGGAGGGAGCACTGAAAATATTATTTATCTTTGTGATTGAAAAATAGTCCAGATTGGATAGATTCTTTCATATTCGGAAAGTGGATTGATATTTCTGACGGACAGTGACTTTTTATTGTGGTTAACATGGGAGGTAGTCAGATTGCTGATGTATCATAGATAGCGACTTCCCATTGTGGTTAACATGGGGAGTGGTCTAGGGCAATATCTCTTCTTGAGGGTTACTCAAGAAGACTGGCCCGCCTCGCCGGACAACGATTTCTCATTGTGGTTAACATGAGGAATGGTTTGTTTTGGAGGTTGATGCAGGACAGTCTTTTCCTCTTGTCATTAATGGAGGAAATTGTCCGGACAGTCATTCCTTAGGGTTATACATTCTCTCCAGGGCACACTTTGATTAGTGTAGGAGGAATGGCCCAGGGTGGGGAATGGTCCAGGCTCAGCAATCAGGGACAGACATTCCTTAGGGTTGTACATTATCTCCAAGGCGCACTTTGATTAGTGTAGGAGTAATGACCCAAGGTGGGGAATGGTCCAGGACAGTCATTCCTCAGGGTTTATACATTCTCTCCAGGATGCACTTTGATTAGTGTAGGAGGAATGGCCCAAGGTGGGGAATGGTCCAAACATTCCTTAGGGTTTATACATTCTGTCCAGGGTGCACTTTGACTAGTGTAGGAAGAATCGCCCAGCGTGAGGAATGGTACAGGCTCAGAAATTAGAAATAATCCTTCTTCCTTGTTTGAGAAGAATGGGGCAGATATCCCATTGTTGATGTTCTATACTGAGGCGGATATTCTTTCATATCTCACAGACATGAGTGAAAGATTGGCCCAGATGATTCAGTTTTTATCATAACATTGTTTCTATGCAGGTTGCTATCAGATGTTTGTTATGAATAATATATGACAGTAGATGTAAACTACTGTGGTGGATATGGTCCACTGTTCATGAGGTAGATATTCTTTCAGAACTCACAAATGTGAGTGAAATATTGGCTCGGAGACTGCTTGTCTCCAGACAGTAGAGATATACTACTCTGATGGATTTGTTCCACTGTTTGTGACTATGTGTCACAGTTTGAGTAGTTGCGTACTACCTGAATAGACACAGGTGTGTTCTATAAATTGATATTGTACCAGTTGTCATAGGAGATTATCCAGTTGGATAATAATGACGGTGCTCATGTTGCTACCATTTGAATGGTCTGTTTTGCTCAAGACCATACCTCCCTAGCTAGGAGGGAGTGTTAATATTATGGTAGCTTCGAGAGGTATGAACCTCTATTATGACCTATGACAAGATTAGAATACTCTAGAAGGAAGCAAAGAAATGAAGAAAACCCTAAACAGGTTGTCGGCTGCAGAAATATATTTAATATGAATTTATTAATACCCAGAAGGAGAAGTCGACCCCAGTTAAACTGCCCAAACTACTATAAATACAGGGCGTCAGTTCTCATTATTCTCATCTCAGCAGTTGCAGAGTGAACTAGATCTATGCAAGTGTCGTTGCAGCTTGTGCGCAAGTTTTTGGGAAGGTGTGCGCTAGCCTCTAGGTGGGATTATCTGATCATCTTGGGTTCTATTCTTGCTTGGTGCATTAGCCTCTCTTGGCTATTGGATTGCTACCAAGATTCTCTTCTCTGTCAAGGTCAAGGTGCTCAGAGGGTGGCTTCGGACTGTGGTTGGGTGATGAGGGTATCGTCAATGGTAAAATGAGCACAATCTTCTATATTCTAACAAGGCTACAAGGTAGCTTCCATCCAGAATGGCACAATGCACCTAGCATGTCAGTTAATTGCAGGGAAGCTAGTACGAAAGAACCGACCCATGCAGGTCACAGTCTTTGTCGTTGACCTTGCAAGGAAGTGCGTGGAAGGTCTACAGATGAACTGGGCGAAGTACCTAGTTAATCAGCTTGAACTGGACTACCTCGAAGCACGGGATCATGGCTATGAATTCCATTTTAGCTGGCTCCTGATATTCATCACGTTTGTTGCTTAGGAAATGTCGGAAGTTGCAACCTTCCCAGACATCGAGCCATTTGAGCCGCTTGTTGCGAAGTTCACCATGCTCTGTTACTCAAGCGATAAGAGAAAACAGTGGCAATCGAACGTTGTTTTTCACACATATTACCTCCAACTGAAGAGATTCGTCGAAGTTGAACCTCGCATGAATCTGAACACCCTACATAGGTTTCGACCCCTGATGAAGTTCCGCGCAGATCGGCACTTCATCTACATTACAGCACGAGAATATGAGCATAAGGAGGAGCCTCAGTCGTACTACAAGCTCACAAAAGAGGACCTTAAGGAGATCACTAAGGACTGGTCAGCAGACCTCTTTATTCCTGTAGACCCTGCAGAGATGTCTGACCCTGATAGCCTAGAGACCACGCACAAAGAACATAATACACCCGGACCCAACAGAATGAAAAAGACCAAAGAAGTCCAAGACTTAAGCAGCGCCTAAGGCAAGACTGCTTCAGTATCACCTAACTAAAGGGGTGATAACGAAGTAGAAGAGATAAATGGCAAAGAAGCTGAAGAGAAACAACGTGAAGTAGCACCTCCTAGAGATGAGACCAGTCCCCTGAAGAAGAGGAAGGTTTCTCCTCCGAAACCTTCTTCCCAAAAGAAATCCAAAGCCACCGTGACCAAGATGCAAACTGTACTCACTACCGATGATTTTGACTTCATCATAGCATCCCTAAACGATGGCTCACAGGAAATCGTGGAGAAACAAGAAGCCAAGCAGGAGGAAATGTACAATAGAATTGAAGTCGAACATTGAGGGGTACATCATGCCCTTCAGTCCAGTCGCGCAGTGTCCACTACACCCCTGCCATCAGGAGAACCAAAGTTTGGAGATGAGCCAGCCCAACTTCACCGACTAGCAGATGCGATCGAAGCTTGCCTTCGTCGAGCATAAGAAGAAACAGAACAAGCCACCCAAGCCTTGAAGCAAGTGCAAGGAGTACTCGTAGAACAATGTTGAGTTGCAGAGCAGGAGAAGGTTTCTCTCCAGGCAAAACTAGAAAAGGAGAAAGCACAGATGCAACAAGAAAAAGAACAGTTGCTCGCAGAGCAACTCGAAGTGAAAGAAGTAGTCAACAGAGAACTTCGCTCTATGACAGGCTTAAAGACACAAGTAGAAGACCGAGTCGCGCATCAAGTAGAGCATCTCGCAAAATCTATCCAATAGCTACAGCAATGAATAGCAGACTTAGAGCTCCGCATAGTGCCCAACACTCCGCAGGATGTAAGGGATCAAAGAGAAGCAACTGCCTGAAGCGCAGTTGAAAGAATCATGGGCCTCGCCATGGAATGTAAGAAATTGAGTGATCACAGTGCCCAAACATATGAGAGACTCACTGAGAATCCAGAACTGAAGATACTGGAGTCACAGCTCCAAGAGGCGAAGTATCAAGCAGAAACAATACAAGTGCAATTGAAGACCCTGGCAGATGTTGAAAGAATGAAGCGATCCCAAGAGTAGCACACTGCCTAGCAGCAGGTCCAAACCATTCAGAGAAAAGTCATGGAAGTGACTCAAAGGCTCCAACCTATACAGGACAAGGCTTTCCATCTATTCACAGAGATTGAAGGCTGAGGAGAAAAACTAGAGCAATTTGTCACTACAGCAAAACAACGCCTAGAGGGACCTGTCAACGAAGTTGTTATCCAGGAGTTCGTTGAACAAGAGGTCGTGGAATAGAAAAAAGTCGAAGAAGCTCAACCCAAACTCGAGGATTTTGAACTGAGCTATCCATATCAAAGTGACTTGGGATGAGTCACAAGTGAGTGTTGGGAGCCTGTTGGCCCTTGACCAAGTTTTGAGGATCCTTGGTCAGGTTTGACCTATTTTTGGGACTTTGAAAGGCTGTCAAAGGTGGAGCACAAGAAGAATAAGACGTCGCGGGATCTCGACCCCTTTTTAGGTATTTTTGGGTTTTGGTATTATGTAATGGGTATGGGAATGTCGGCCCATGGTTTTACCCATGTTTAGGCCCATTTTGTAATGTATAAATAAGTAGTTAGGCGATGTAAGAAGAGGTCAGTGTGCTAAGTGCTAAAGTTCAATCTATGTGATCAAAAGTGCTAAGTGTTGAGTAGAGATTGTTTTTGTGCATACTATATGAGGCTTGTAGAGCTTTGCAAGCGAGTGTAATATATTGAGAAGAGGCTTAGTGTTGTATCCTAGCCTGGGGAAGGAGGATCTAGCGAGGTGCATAGATCTCCTGTCCTCTGCGGAGTAAGGTTTTTGTGGCTCTGTGCATGTAATTGATTGAAGAAGCTAATAAATAAGACGAAGAGTTGGTGGATGTAGCCCCAGAGTGGGGGTGAACCACGTACATGTTGTGTTTCTCTGCTTTGTGCGATGTGTTGATGTGTTTATATGTTAACTTTATTAGTGCTTCGATATAGATGAATGGTAGATAGATATGTTAATGCTATGTTCTTAATAGTATGGATGAATACTAGATCTGGCCTATGTGGATGTGCTTAGTGCTTGAATATAGTAGATCTGGTTAAATACTACAATGCTCTGTAATTAGGGTTTAATTGCGTTGTAAACTAAGACTGGATATTGATGAAATATAACTGCTAATTTCCCTGTTAAGGTGTTCCAGTCACAGATATGTGTCCCAGCTAAGGTTGTAGACACTGGAGTCTTGCAACCACCCCTACCTCTACCTCGAGTGAGACTTCACCTACTTCACAGGTGTTGTCGAAAGGGTCGGTAGTTAGGGTTTTGTTAGTGCGTTGTTGTAGCATTGAACCCTAGGTATGTTCGTGTGCCAACACATTCCCAAGACATGTGCCCTGTCTTTCCATAGGCATAGCATCTTACTTCTCCTCCTCTTCCTCCTCTTCCTCTAGAAGAACTTCTCCCACCACCCGGTCTTCCTTGGGAACTTCCTCCTCTTTCCGAGTGACTGTGTTGTTTTTCAACCTTGTCCTTAGACATATGTGCCTTGTCCTGGGTAACTCTCTTACCATTGGTTGGGGCTAGGATTTTACCTCTTCTTAATTGGATTTGTTTTCTATCCAACTTCTCCTCTGCCTTCAGTGCAAACTGATAACAATCCTCCACTATCTTTACTGACATCATGTTGAGTTCATCCTAGATTTCATATCTCATGTCATTTACATATCTGAAAACTTTTTCTTCATCTCTCTCCCTTTGTCTAGTTATGATGTTTAGCCTATAGAACTCCTCTGTGTACTCCTTAACTGTCATCCCCTTTTGTATCAGGTTCTACATCTTCCTGAACACATTAATTTGATAATATTTGGGCATGAACTTAGCCTTCAGCTTGGCTACCATTCTATCCCAATTCTTTATGTTTTGTTTTCCTTTGCTTCTCCTCTCAGCCTGCAATTCATCCCACCACAATGTTGCATGTCGTTTTAGCCTGGTGACAGCCTGTTTCACCTTTCTCTCTTCATCGACATCTTCATAGTCAAAATTTTTGTCCTTGGATCTTATCCAATCCAACATCTCTTCAAAATCTAAATTGCCTTCATACATTGGGACCTCTACCTTGGCTCTGCCTCCCAATCTAGAAACTTCTCTCAGCAAGCGTTCTTCGGCAACCTCCTCTCTTGCAGCTTCTTCAGCTTCTACTTTTTTTCTCTCTGCATCGTTGATGTCTACAGCATCAAGTTCTCTCCTTTGCGTTGCCTCCATCACCTCTAATATTGCACAAAGTTCTTGCATCTCCCTTTCTACAGCTTGATTGGATAAAGGTTATTTCGCTCATCTCCTCAGTGGCATTGTGTTGACTGTCTATCACATACAAACTACAACTCTGAGTTTTTCTGTCTCCTCTCTTTTGCTTGTTGTATGCAAGCAAACTTCGGCTCTAATACCACTTGATGCAGACCCCCCTTCTCTCCTAAGGGTTGTGCAACCTCTCGGTCTAGGATCGATCAAGAAACTGAGTCGGATTGACTCTTTGGGTCTATGCAAGACCCCAAACCCACTTACATAGGTCATTTCTATTGAAATAATGTAACTGTAAAGAGTATTCTTATTATTATTGATATATTATTCATAGGATCAATCCCCATTGTGGATTGATCATGTCGGTTATTGTAATAGGACCAAATTCTCTTTTGCAGATTGGTCAAAAGACAATTGTAATAGGCAGAATAAGAAGTCGGCCCCAGCAGTTATTAAAGAGACCCAGAAATATAATAAAGGTGGGTTTACCCACCCAGTTTGAGAAGTCGGCCCTGCCAGTGAAGAGACACTTCACACGTGCCAAACTTGTATAAATAAAGGAGGCTAGCGCCTCACTTGCTCAGTTTGAGAGACAAGTTCTGATCTATTACCGGCAAAGGAGAGAAAGAGTGGCACATATCTTGGAGATAAATTTTTGTTTTAGCATAGAGATCTCTTGGCATTGTATTGGCTATCTATATTAAGGAAGTTTTGTTGGGTTTTCTTCCACTAGAGGGTTTCCCAGGATAAATGGTGTATCTCTTGTGATTGTGTATTTCTCAGTGATATTGGATTATGCTATTGTTATCTAATGAAATGCAAACATCTATAATAATGGCTTAAACATTAACATGGTATCAGAGCCAAGCTGAAGGAAGCATCTTTCGCAAGAGAAAAGTGTCACTGTTGAAGTACCTGCAAATTAGGGTTTTTCAAAAGTGAATATTTCCATCCCTAAAACCATCTATAAAGTTGTGCCCTCCCCTAAGGATCAATTTGGCATCATCAGTGCACCATTTCAGTGGCTATATCTCCCGGAAAGTGAAACCCTAGTTTCACAAACTACCAGAAAACCAGAGTACCAGAAGTACCAGAAAACCAGAAGCACCAGTCCAGAAATCTGCAGATCAAGTTTGAGGGGGTAAAAGTTGGATTTTCAGAAATTTGACTACACCAGCTAACTCACCTCAGCCCAGCACATCTATCCCCTAGATCAGAATTTCAAAATTCAAAGCTTGAAAAATTAGGGTTTCCTCATAAAACCTTAAGTTGCAGTTGCAGTACCAGTTGCAGTAGTAGCCATACTACCAGTGGCAGTCACCCTTGAAGTTTTTAAAGAGTTGGTAATGATTATCGTTGTTTCCAGATGGTGCCACCACCTACAAATGATATCAAAGGTATGTACTCACATATGTTTAATGGTTAAACTTTAAAGAGAATTTGCAGGAAAAGGGATCTCTTGCCATAGATCCAGAAGGATCTCAAGATCCAGCACATTCAGAGGAATGATGCAACCCAGGTGTGATTATTCTGATATGCATCTATTTTTCATGACATTATTTTAATCAGTGTTGCATGTTGAAGCTATGATCAAATTATTAGAAGGATTGAAAGTTGATCATAGAGCTTATCCTCTAACCTAACCTTCTGTCAAGATAGCATATTGTCTTAGTATAGCAAACAGGTTGAAGAAAGCACTCATCATCTTGAGTGAAGGAGACTTGGAAGAAAAGCAAGCACTCATTCCTGAAGACAAGGCTCCAGGTTTGATTAAATCAAGTTGATAAGATTCAAAGGTACACATGACAAGTTGATGACTATATTTGAGATAGCAATCTTTGTAAAGTATTATACTTGATAGCATGTGAGCATATAGAGGTAGATAAATTGCCCGATACAACTAACACCTCCTCTAGGAGAAACCTCATGTGTTAGTTCCAGGTTTCCATGGAAGAATTCTTGGTCACAACACTATGAGAGTGTTGACCTCATTTTGTATTGTATTCCTTACCTTTAATCTTTGCTTCAGATAAATTATAAGTGATAGCTCTCAAGGAGATACTGTGATGATTGGTCGTGCTATTGCTTTATATTATCAAAGGGATATTATTATTTCTTGTTGACCTTGATCTAGGTCACATGTAATAACCCTGAGGAAGCTATAGTGAAGGTTGCAGAAGGCAACGTGCTAAAGAAGAGACCATAAATGAAGCAATCATCATTGGAAGAGAAGAAGGTGACTTGCATGAGCTAAAGGGTCACTCAGAAGTTGCCATGACCCACGCCATTGAAGAATCTTGGCATAGAATATTATCTCACATCAACTACAAGGCACTACCATACATATGCAAAGTGGTCACAGGTTTACCAAAACTCAAAGGTGACCATGAAGGCGTATGCAATGGATGTACACAAGGGAAGAACATCAAGAACCCGTTTCTGAAGAGAGACAGCAAGGTAGAAGGAGTCCTAGAACTCATTCATTCAAATGTATGTGGCCCAATGCCATCATCCTCCATTAGTGGGTATGTATACCATGTATCATTCATTGATGATTATTCTCGTAAAGACATGGATATATTTGAAGTGTTCAGCAAGTTCAAGGAATTCAAAGCCTTGATAGAGAATCTTTCTGAAAGAAAGATTAAGATACTCAGGTCAGATAATGGAGGAGAATATATCTCAAAAGAGTTTGTGAACTTCTGTAAAGATGTTGGGATCAAGAGGATCCTCAACAAAACAGTGTAGTTGAATGGAAGAACAGAACCATACTGGAAGCTGTGAAGACTATGATCCATGATTAAGATCTTCCTATGTGATTATGGGCAAAAGCAGCAATGGCAGTTGTTTATGTGCAGAACCGATTATCCCATAGCACACTTGGGCTCAAGACACCGGAAGAGATGTTCATTGGAAAGAAGCCAAAGGTAAGCCATCTCAAATACTTGGTTGTCCAGTGTTTATTCATATACCTAAAGAAAAGAGAAACAAGATGGACCCTTCAGGAAAGAAGGGAACATTTGTGAAGATATTGTGAGGTCTCCAAGGCCTTCAGAATCTATATACCAGGTCAACATCACATTGAGATCAGCAGGGATGTGACCTTTGATGAAGATGAAGTGCTCAAGAAATTTAAACTATACCATCTTGAAGAGGTATATGAAGAGGAACCCGTAATCCCCAATATTGCAATGAGGGAGGTTCCCAGAGCTGCAGAACCAGTGAGGGAAGACTTAACTTACCCTGATGAGGAACTTCTAGAAGACCATGATATAGTAGAAGTGCAAGAACCTCCTCAAATGATGATCCTCCATAAAAGAAATCCATCTTGGGCTAGAGATCTTATTCAATATGGAGAGAAGTACGGTGTTCCCCAAGGAACCATAAGACAGGTGAAAAGACCAAAGCCATTCTCCAGTTATACGGCTTTGATGTGTGATCTCCTAGAAGAGGAGCCTGCCTGTTTTGAAGAAGCCATTCAGAGTAAAGAATGGGCAGATGCCATGATAGAGGAATACCAATCCATAATGAAAAACGAAGTATGGGAAATAGTTCCCAGACCAAAGAATAAATATGTGGTATCCTCCAGATGGCTCTTCAAAATAAAACATGTTGTTGATGGAAGTATTGAGAAGTATAAAGCAATATTTTTCGCTCGTGGATTTTCCCAAAAGGAAGGCATTGACTATGAAGAGACATTCGCTCATGTGGCCAGATACACTTCGATCAGGACCATCATAGCTCTTGCAGCTAAGATGAAGTGGAAGCTGCACCAGATGGATGTGAAGACAGCTTTCCTCAATGGTGTCATCGAAGAGGAAGTGTATATAGAGAAACCTCAAAGATTTGAGGTTGAAGACAGGAAGTCTCATGTCTACAGATTGAAGAAAGCCTTATACGGATTGAAGCAAGCTCCTAGAGCTTGATATGGCCGTATAGACAATTTCTTGACAAGCTTAGGCTTTACCAAGAGTAAAGCAAACTCAAATATCTACTTCAAAATTATGAATAATGAGCCAGTAATCTTACTGCTATATGTGGATGACTTATTCTTAACTGGAGAAGAAAATCTCATCGATGAATGTAAAAGGAGACTTGCCTCGGAATTTGAAATGAAATACCTTGGCCTAATGCATTATTTCTTAGGTCTTGAGGTATGGCAGAGTCCTGAGAGGATCTTCCTTAACCAAAGGAAGTACATGGTTGAAATCTTAAAGAGATTCTACATGCTGGAATGCGAACCCATGAATACACCCATGGAAGAGAAGCTAAAGTTGTTGGTCGATACTTTGTCAAAATTGATTGATGACACACTGTACAGACAGATTATTGGATCGTTGATGTACATGACGAACACCAGACCAGACATTTGTTTTTCCATGAACACCTTGAGTCAGTTTCTGGTAGAACCCAGACGTGTTCACTTAGTGGCTGCAAAACATGTGATGAGGTGCCTCAAAGGTACAATAGATTATGGTCTCAGCTATGATGGAGATCATAATTTCACATTGAGTGAATATACTGATGCAGATTGGGCAGCAAGTGTTTCAGACATGAAAAAGCACTTCAGGATGTTGTTTCAGTTTGGGATCAGCTATGATCTTGTGGTAGAGTAGGAAGTAATCTATTATTTCTCTCAGCACAGCGGAAGCAGAATACATTGCTGCATGTTTTGCTAGCTGCGAAGCTATATGGCTTCGAAATTTGTTAACCGACCTATTTGACTTGGATATGAGAGAAACCGTGATTCTATGTGACAACCAGAGCTGCATAAAGATGATAGATAATCATGTATTCCATGACAAGTCAAAGCACATAGAAATCCGCTATGATTACATCTGTGACATGGTACAGAGAGGAGCCTTGAAGCTCCAGTACATTAGCATGGATGAACAGGTTGCTAACATGTTGACCAAGCCTCTATATCGTGTAAAGTTTGAGTACTTCCAAGATGATCTTAGCATAGTTCGAAAGGACCTTCCTCTAAAGGGGGAGTAGATGTGATGTTCCTTGCTTCTGACCTAGCTATCAGAAGTAAAGTAAGATGTGATGTGTTCCTTGCTTCTGACCTAGTGGTCAGATGTAAAGAAAGATGTTCCTTGCTTCTGACCTAGTTGTCAGACGTAAAGCAAGATGTGATGTGTTCCTTGCTTCTGACCGAGTTGTCATACGTAAAGAAAGATGAGATTCTCCTTGCTTCTAACCTAGTTGTTAGACGTAAAGCAAGATGAGATGTTCCTTGCTTCTGACCTAGTTGTCAGACGTAAAGCAATATGTGATGTGTTCCTTTCTCCTGACCGAGTTGTCAGACGTAAAGAAAGATGAGATGTTCCTTGATTCTGACCTAGTTGTCATACGTAAAGCAAGATGAGATGTTCCTTTCTTTTGACCCAGTGTCAGACGTAAAGCAAGATGAGATGTTCCTTGCTTCTGACCTAGTTGTCAGACGTAAAGCAAGATGAGATGTGTTCCTTGCTTCTGACCCAGTTGTCAGACGTAAAGCAAGATGATATGTTCCTTGCTTATGACCCAGTTGTCATACGTAAAGCAAGATGAGATGAGTTCCTTGCTTATGACCAAGTTTTCAGATGTAAAGAAATATGAGACGTTCCTTGCTTCTGACCTAGTTGTCAGACGTAAAGCAAGATGATATGATGAGACTAGCACTGAGCTTCCGACTGGATAGTTGTGACATAAAGTCAGTCTAGTATCCTGCTTCCAACCTGATGGTTGTGACGTAAAGAAGGACAAGTATCTTTCTTCCAGCTTGAGTGTTGTGACGTAAAGCAAGATAATGAGATGAGACAAGTACTGAGCTTCCAGCTTGACAACTGTGATGTAAAGCCAGTCTTGTATTATGATGAGCCAGCCTTGTGCTATGATGATGATGATGTATCAGTTTTTATACTAATACATATTGATGCAAATGATGCTGGCATTCCTCTGAGAATGATGATGTTGCCGATGAAGAAAAATTACGATGATTTATAGATACGCCAGCCAAGATGATATTGATGATTTTGTCCTCCCACTTGATGTTGTTGATGATGTTGTCCTCTCTCTCTCACATGATGTTGCTGAAGAATACCCTTCTTGTTAAGGGGGAGTGTTGAAATAATGTAACTGCAAAGAGTATTCTTATTATTATTGATATATTATTCATAGGATCA
>ML789462.1:138786-153163 GCA_009831015.1 Picea engelmannii
TAATAAAGGTGGGTTTACCCACCCAGTTTGAGAAGTCGGCCCTACCAGTGAAGAGACACTTCACACGTGCCAGACTTGTATAAATAAAGGAGGCTAGCACCTCACTTAGACACAACTCACTTGCTCAGTTTGAGAGACAAGTTTTGATCTGTTATCGGCAAAGGAGAGAGAGAGCGGCACATATCTTGGAGAGGACTTTATGTTTTAGCATAGAGATATCTTGGCATTGTATTGGCTATCTATATTAAGGAAGTTTTGTTGGGTTTTCTTCCCCTAAAGGGTTTCCCAGGATAAATGTTGTGTCTCTTGTGATTGTGTATTTCTCAGTGATCTTGGATTATGCTATTGTTATCTAATGAAATGAAAACATCTATAATAATGGCTTAAACATTAACACTTTCTCCAAAGACACAAGTCATATGAGACCCGTGAGTTCTCTCCTAAGAGTTGTTCAACTTCTACACCAATCGGGGGCTAGATCTTCCCTAGTTATGCCCCTTCCTTCTTGCGACCACGGTTATAACCACTCGTCTAACCCAAAAGGTGTTTCATGATTTCGCATATCGGGTCTTCGCATGTGAATCACCCTAACTCTCTCGACCTCTCAAATCCCAACAGGAGCCTAGCACGTGCTAGCCCCTCTACTCTCCTTCATCGATATGACCCTCTGCTATGATCGTGGGCCAATCTTCCAAGTGCGTTGTGATTTTGCGTATCGGAAAATCCCGATGTGATTCACCTCTGCTCTCCCGAGGTTCGAACTCCTGATGCTTTAGTTCTAATGGCCCAGATCCTCCCTCGATCCGGTGACTCATATCAAATCGCGCTCACTCCCAACTCCCGAAATGTCGATATTTCGAAGCACCAAATCAACGGCTCGTGCTCCTCTGGATCTGACAGCCACAATCAAGTCACAAACTCAGGCCTCGCGAATTCCTAGAGTTCTTCCCTTTGATTTCTCTAATGTGTGAGTGAGCAAAACATTGATCGTTCGCCATGCGTCCCATCTGATGCACAGTCTCGATGATTTCATAACTTGGGACTTCTCCGGACAATCAACGGTCCATGATCTCTCCTTCAATCGACAGTTGTGATCAAGTCGCAAACTTGAATTTCGCGATTTCTCACGACCTTTACCTCTGGCTATCCCGAACTTCCAATCAGTGAAATGTTGATCTCTCACCATGTGTCCTCCTTGAAAATGGATGGCTCCGATGATTTGGAAATTTCGTATCCCCACTCCCCTGGTGTACTTTCAAAGCTTATCATTAGTGCACTTTACCTTGTCAGGCGGCTACAATTCTTTTGCGCACAGACCGAATGGTTGAAATCTTTCCTCCTCTCAGCTTTCTCCTCGTTGTATGGACGTTGAACGGACAGTCTAGATCTTTCCTTCTAAGATTACGCTTTCTTCAAACTTAGAATATTTTCGAAAGATTCGAAGGCTTCGACCTTTATCCTTCCTGTGAGTCTGTTTCTTGGATCTTTTCCACACTTATAAAAAGTGTTATCCCTTCTAAGATTGGTCTCGTGAAGACTTCAACTTATCACGCACTCCTTGCGTTTTAGGGATTTTGATAACTTGGATCCGAAGGATTTCTCAAAGATAAATTTCTCTCACCCTCCTGGTGTTCTCCTTTTCTAGTTCTTCGACTTCTTCCAAAGTCCCTTCGACACTTAGTCAAATCTCAGATCTGTGCACTCTTTGCACCAGATATCTATGCAAGGTTCGAATTCCTGTGGGCGACTATGCATGCCTTGCACCAGTCTCTTTGCACTCCTTGCAAAGGGAAGTTTCATGTTATCTCTTCTAAGCTTCGGAATTGGGATAGATCCTATTAATGCACTCCTTGCATTTTGTGTGACAACCTTGCACCACTCGACAGAAGAGAAACAATTGAAACTTATCCTAACATTCACAGTTCCATCTATTCATAACGAAATTCATTCATTCATTCATGAAATCATAATAACAGAGAATTGAAAAATAATGTCCACACCATGCATTGGATCAATTTTCCCCTGTTATATTCATAAGTGAAAATGGCTACAATTGTCATCACAACAAAAATTGAAAAATCAGAAATCTCCTACTAACTTGCAGCTAGCCTCATTTGGGCGTATATAACCTCTATTTATCTCAAAGGGAACTTAGGGTTCCCACTGACTACTTATCTACATCAAAACCTATCCTGACGGCTATCCTAGTGTAGTCACAATCCAGAGTAGGAGTGGAAACTCCCACTTCGCTCACGATCGTTTAGGCATGCCTTAAAAGATTTTTTCGGCACTGAGTAAAGGTGTGCTTCAAAATATCTCAGCGTTGAGATTCTGTACAGATTCCCAGATGCTGAGAGGTCCTCATTACTCCACTTCTGGGTCTTATAATGTATTTCTTCCATCGCAGATACTCCTCTCACCTCACACATTAGGGGACCTCTGTTATAGAAAGATTTTCCTCACCCTATGCAAACTTGCACAGAGGGCCTTTTTCCATTTCCCTATGCAGACTTGAAGTCCCTTTTTGCAAATCCCAGAGCTAAAAACATGATTTTTCCACATATACATGCCCTACCTATATTACAACATGAGTATACGCAAGTTGCACCACTATAGCCCATGTACATCAGGATTTGTGCCCAAAATTAAAAAATTGTGTCGAGTTTCCATGTCACGTCACAAGATACATGATCCTTGACCTTCCATATACTGGAAACGTTTCAACTCAACCCTTCAGTTCCACTTGAAGGCTACAAATGGGCCAAATCTAGACCATGTAAAAGAGGAGAAGAATTCAACTTTGAGAGCAAAGTTACTCTGGAGAAATTATTCACTTCACATTGAGTTTGTATCCCTTTGTCCTTTAAGTCTGAACACATTGTTCATCCCCCAAGCTCTTCCCTACATGATTGAGAACCTCATTGTCTCTCGTATATGAGCTTGCCTTTGGTGGAGTATTGAAGTGGTGGAGGCCCAGCTGGAAGGAACTTAGTTTCTCAGTTTTGAACTGTGCCGACATAAAAGTTTGTAATTCATTCACTTCAATTGATTACATTTTAATAGAAATACTTTTTTCTCGTCCAATTAATATCTTGCGAATATTTGAATTGTTATTCCATGGGCATATTTGTTATGAATTTTGATGGATTATTCTATTGAATGGGCTAACATCATATACTATCACCATATGCTTGTGTTTCTTGGTTGTTGAGGACTAGTTGCAGGTGTATTGTTTTGATTCAAGTGTTCAACGATGGACTTCATCAAACGTATGGACGAGGTAGGCCTTTTATCTTGTCTTGTTAGAATATTTTTTTATATAGCATATTTGAGATTAGAGTTGATTTAAGCAGTCAGTTTCGCCTATTGTGGTTTACCCCTAGCCATAGAGATATTTTCCTCGTAACACCTTATTCCCTCATCATTATGAAGAGGATAAGGACAAAATTTTGTAAATGAAAGGTCATGGGGGAAGGCAGAAGGCCAATATCCAAGTTGAATATCAATAAATACAGGGTTTGGATCCAAGTAAATGGATTTTGGCTATTTGAGATTTCATGTACTATTATTGAAACGTTTAATGAGGAGAAGTCAGTTTGGCCAAGCTATTTTCTGGAGAACTATGATTCTCATGTTGGATGTATTGTGGACTTTTACTTTACATTTTTCTCAACACTCGGGTTGTGTAAGGATGTGCTTCATATTGTAAACTATTCTTATGTATGGTGGATGCATTCTTGTTTCTGTTCTTCATGGAAAAAATTTCTAAATTCATGGACATAGGACTGTAAATGATTGTTTAAATGCTAAACTATTCTATGTTTGTAATTATTTATTTGTATTCTTATCTCTTATCAGTGTGAACTATTTCCCAGACCATTGACAGGAGCACGTCTGGTTCTATGCTTTCTTTCCAGATACTTTTTATGTCTGGAGGCATGCATCTTAGATTAGCTGCATTTCATTCTCTAGCTTAGAAAATCTTCATCGGTGGACCAAGCTACAACTGGTAAACCCAAAACTATAATTGGTTGTCGGGACAAAATGTGGATGGGTTCCCTATTCCAAATTGTGAGAGGTCTAATTGGGACTTCTTATCGGGGGTAACCCCTGTTGTTGACAAAGGGAATTTTTTCCACATTAAAAAAATGAAGGGGCTTCCTCATGCATCATGTCCAAAACCGTATGGCAGAAAAATGGCTCTCCTGATATTACCCCTTTCGCCATTACCCTTAGAGAATATGAAGGTTGTCCATCACAATATGAAGGCCTCTACCAAAATGTCCCATTGAGGTTGGGGAAAAAATGGTTTTGATCTACATCGATGTCATAGACGCCCTATTAGATTATAATATCCTACTCGGGCGTAGTTATATGTATTCCATGAAAGCCATGGATTTATCTGTGTTTGAAAACATGCTCTTCCCTCACAATGGGAATATTGTCACCATTGATCAATTAACACATTATGAACCCAACCATTCGACTTATGTAGATAGTATCCTTCCACTCATAAGGGTAGTTTCAGATATCCTGCCAATCATAGAAGTGGGACCAGGAATATTTCAAGACCGATTTCTCATGGGAACTTACTAAGGAGATCCACCTCTTTTCACCCCTTCAAATTCTTCCCAAGTATGTGCAGTCACCTCGGATAGTGTGAAACCAAATGATGGGCCCTCGCGTGAGGAAACCACACCTCATCCTATCCCCGAAGTATCCACACCAGAGTCTCTTCAATAAAACACCCCTATGACTAGTCACATACAAACTTTGCAGACGATTCCCCAAGCATTAACCCAAATACCATTTTTCTATCTGCCATTTGGAGTAACAGGTTACCAGGTCCCACCCACCCTTACCCTTCCTAACATGGTAATCACCATCCTTGTTTGGGATCTTGACCCACCTTCTATGGTACTGGTACCATCGCTCCCCCCTCAAACAGAGGCATTTCCCATGCAAACCCTGGTTCAACCACTAGCTCCTCCACTCGGTCACATAGTTGGGGGAAAAGATACCAACTCTAGGGAAAAAAGAAGAAAAATGGGGCACCCCTTAAATGACTCCTAGACTCCAACCACCATGCGCACTCTACGAGAAACTAAGGTACCCCACTAATTTATGCCCCACCCTCCCTAAATTAAAAAAAAACTAATTAACCCCCCAAAGGAACCACCATTACTTTATACTTTGGCATCTTTGACCATCAATGCTACTACAGACCCTTTTCCCATGTGCAAAAAAAAAAATCGTACCAACTTTGCATGCACCACATGCTAAAAATATGGCCATGATACCCACCATTTACTAGATTTACCTCAATTTAGGGAAACATTATCAACAATCCTTCAAACATCCCTGCCAAAACCCACTCTGGAAACACCCATTGATGTTAGTTCCCCCAACATTTTCTACACCTCCACATTAGTAAATGAAAGATTGAGGTTCCCATCTGCACTATGTGACCAGAAAGACTATTTCACCTATATGTTTCCATTAATCATTGAATATCAGATTCATTGAATGACTTCCTTTCAAAATAGTCAAACAACCCTTCAATCTTAAACATATCATACCAATACATTAACCCCCCATGGTGAGTTCATCACACTTAACCTAGAGAAGGAATTTTTACATCTATCTCTACATTCCATACCATTACACCTGTGGTAAGAGGATTTTCCCCCAAAACCACCCAACTCACCAAGAAGTTCCTGACAAGATATTCTTCCTCCTCTGGAAGACAACAATACACACACGTGTATATATCTGGTATCTTTATTCTAGGGAAGGGTCCCCCCCTTTAGTCGAACAACCATTCCTATTGAGAATGGTATTTCTACCTCATAGAAATCATCTACTTGCGCACCCTCAACAACAACAATTTATTCAAACTTCAACATTATGTCCAACTCATGTGAGACACTTGGTATCACCATGTCACACCTTCTTTTTCATAACCCCGACGATTTTTTTTCATCTCACGTATTTCATTCCAATGAATACATTTTATAGGCCATGATGACACCTAAATATCCTTGGGATGAAATGCACCATCGATCATTCTCCCTATCACAATATGATTTTCAAACCAATTCTAACACCAACATTTACGCAGTAGAGACCAAAGATTGCATTCCTCTAGGGCACATTGATTGGTTCGAAAACCCAATCCTCGACCTCGACATTTTTTAAGAAGGGAACATGGCCAACATTTCCCCCACTATTAAGGTAGAAATTTCTATCAAAATTGACATCGTCGAGTAGATCACCCTTGGTGTTGCATGCTCCGTCGAAGAATTCATAGCCTACACAACTATTTTTCAAGAGCACCAAGATATATTTTTTTGGTCATACACATAAATTCTAGGTCCTGACCCAACCATTGTTGAACATCGAATTGACACTTATCCCGATGTTGCGCATGTTCGCTTAAAACAACGACCTGTTATCCCCTATCCTAGGGATAACTAATGAGATCATGTCTCAAGGCCCACAGGTCCTAAACATGGAGTTTCGAGAGTCAGATGACTAGATCATATCCCCGGAAGGCCCCTCTTTTCTTCAGTGCATCCCATTCATCAGCAGCAGCAACATCCATCCCACCAGCCCGATCCTGAATAAGTAGTAATTCTTACTCCATGAGATAATGAGTCCAGGCATCATGGTATGCGTCACTCTGATTATTTAAGCACTTGAATATGTTGCATTAAATTGTCCTTCATTTCATAATGTTTGCTTGGAAATTATGCTCTTTAACTTGTTCATACCTTGGAGGTTGACACGATTCCCTAGTAAGTTAGTCTCCCTTTAGGATGGGTTGCCACTGGGTGGGTATGTGAAAGGTCATCGTCCATTCCCTCCATACTTACCACTTTCCATATTTATTCCTCTAATTTCTCCCCTACCTTTGTTCGGGCATTGGGGTTTGCCACACTAGTAAGGGTTGTACCTTACCTTGTGGGAAGAAGGGGCTAAAGGCCCAGTGGGTAAAAGTAGCTGGAAAGAGTTAAAATCCAAGATAAAACATTTAATATGCTTTGCCCAGGGATTCTCGAGAAAGCAGTATAGGGATTCTCAATAAGAAAAGGGAACCTATAAGATAATAAACATTCAAGGTATTAGTTGGTGGATAGGAGGTCTCATCATGAGACGGCCTATTATGACCATGGGCATGTAGTGGTATGACACTACCATCTATCTGGTCACCAAAATAGGGTAGTGGCTCTTGGTGGAATAGCCAAGAGAAAGGGGGTCTCATCACGAGCCAGCCTTCTCATCTCCATGAAATGATTGTGGGTAACACTGTCGCCAATGGTCACCAATCCAGGACAGTTTCCATCATCTCTTCCCTTCAAACATAAAAGAAAAAGATCAATAAGCAATAAAGATAAGAATAAAAGACTTGAATGGGCTAGGAAATAATGTCAACTATGACAAGGTGTAGCTCGCCCTCTACAAAGGCACCCACGGGTAAGACCTACATTTCCCTATTATCACTACACCATATGTCCAAACACTTCCCATGTCACCTAACACACTTGCATGATCTAGATTGTCTCTCACCTGGGAAATATCCCAAACTTAAGGAGGAGTAGCCCAATAGGACATCATGAGACCTTCTCCAAACCTGACTTGTTAAATTCCATAATGTATTTGAGCATTTGTCTGGGTAAAGGGGGGTTTGATGCACATGTTTGGGTAATTTGATTATTATATGTGATTGGCAATGCTATGATCCATGTGACTTATGAACCCCTAGAGGGCATATTTTGTTTTGTTGCAGGACCTTTCCCGGTGGATAGGTACATATGGGGGAATGATTAGCTCGAACCTCCATGGGGATAAAAGCCCACAGATGGACGTTGTGACCCCAAGTTCCAACTAGGGGCAAAGAGACACCAGAGACTTGCACCAGGAAGAAAGAAGGGTGTTGCACTAGAGACACTTCAGAAGACCTAGACCCAGGGGTATTTTGTCTTTCCACCTGGACATTAACCTTTGGGACCACATGACATCACCTTTGTGACCCTAGACGTCATCCATAGTCAAGGTTTGCATTTATGAGGCAAGTTGTGTGCTAGTTGGCACATGTGGCAGCATTCAGGGCCTTTGGAGGCCAAACGTTCTACATGTGTGGCCTAACGTTCTACCCTAGGGGCTCAATGTCACCCTAGAAGGGCATGACGTCACCCTTGGAGCTGATTTTAGGGTTTAATTACCTTCATTTATGTAAAAAATTGGATTTTCAATGTAATTGGCCATGACGGCCTTTTTATGACCTAATTTTAATTAAAGGTCATTAATACTGTATAAATAGAGAGAAAAGACTCTCATTTTTTCATCATCACTCATCATACAAGTAGTGTGGTCTGAAATTTGCGCCTTTTTGGGGAGTTATTTGCTGAAATTTTAGGTGCACTTTCTCTTGGAGGCTAAATTTTGCAACTTGGATCATTTCTTGGTGAAGTTACTTGGCATTATAGGGTTTTATGGCTTGATTATTCTTGGTGAAGTAAGTAAATTTGGAATTCTTCATTTTATTTGAATGGTTAATGGTAAATTTGCTTATTCATGTTAAAGATTATGAAATTGCTTGCTTGACAAACCCTAGGAGTAAAAGACTTAATTTTCTACTTCTTTGCTCTTCATTTTCTAGACTTTGCTAAGAAGATTTTGACTTAGGTGAACTTATAGAGCCCTAAATATTGGCACTTTAGTGGTCATTACCTAGTCAATTGTTGCTTCTAATATCTTTTAAATAGCCTAAGGAAGGAAGGTTTTCTAGAGCCTAAAATTGTTTACACTCTAGCAAATTCATCCTTAAGGTTTGGATGTTTGAGGCCTTGAAGAGCCAACACCTCATCCATACATATCTTCTCCTTAGACAAGTACAATCATTGTGTCATTTATTCTGAGAGAAAATCGTCACCTAATATACTCCATTACCATATAAAGGCACTAATCTACCCACTATAGTGATTGATTGATCAAACAACTTTCAAACTATCTTCCTTGAAACATTTACTAACCTCTACTAACCCTAAACTACACTAACTCCTTAGTTAACTTTTTGTTGTTGCAAATCTTTGCTACAGCCATACTAAAATACATTGATTGGATCTATTTGCCTACACAACTTGCACTTAACTCATTCAAAATTCAATTGTGAGAATTGCTAGTCAATCTACTACATAAGTGTTAACTTTGTATGGTGCTTTGTTGCACTTTTGACCACTAGAATTTGTTGATGTTGCAAAATATTGCTACAGCAATCTAACTGCAGAAAATTCTCTGCAAATGTGACTTATTTTTCTAGCTAGACATTGTCAAACTTGCTTGTGACAAACATTTATCATTCAGCTAGATTAAAGCTATTTCTTCTTGTCATTTTCAAGCACTTTCAAGGCATAATTCTTGTGGTTGTTATAAAATATTAATTGTTGTTATAAATTGTTGCATTGCTTCAAATTCATATCAACTAGCTTAATTTTTGAAGGTTTATGGTCTTCAGAAGCACTAACATCATATGTTTGTACTTGCAAGTTGCTATATTTTCTTGTTGTCTTTTTCTGGGCAAGTACACGTCATTTTACCATTTGCTTCATCCCTTAAATACCATAAGAACCTTCTGAATTCAGTGACCAATGAGAGGGGAATTTTCTTGCATCCTTACCTTAGTTATCATCCCTTTAGGCCATTGGGGACGTCTCCCCTGGGGTAAATCTTGATCTATCCATAAATAGAAAGGGGATTCATGTTAAGGTGATAGTGATAGGTCACCCCCTGTTACGCAAATCTTACATCCACTTGCCTCAGGCTTTGGGCAAGTACAGATTGTGGAATAACATTTTTGCATCGTTGTTGGGGAACACTGAGTCAATATTCCTCAACGACACTTTTTTGGTAAGCCTTTCCCCCAAAGCCTTTATCTTATGAAGCTTACATGGCAACTCCACTGAGGGTGATTCCCTAGAAGGATTATCTCGTGACTCCACTAATGATTAATCTAAACATGGCTTCTCAATGGGACCCAGGAAATTTTAAACCCTTGGATATGAGTAAAATACCAGGGTATCCTTGACGAATGCCTCCAACGTATGTAAAATGGCTCCCTAAATTAACTGGTAGTGATGAAGAGGATATTGAGAACCATATAGATAATGTTTATGCCTTCTTTCAACACCACCCTATTAGTGATGATGTTGAAGATCTGTCAATGAAAATTTTCTCTGCCACTCTTCATGATGATGCTAGGAGATGGTATGATGGTCTCCCTAATAAAGGCATCAAGACTATGGATCAATTTGAGAGAACCTTATTGAATAAATGGTCACTTTATAAAAGGTTTTCGGCCTTAAATATTCCAGGATACCCAAACCCTTTTCCTCTTGGTTTGGTAGATAATTGTCCAAAATTTGATGGGAACCCATCCCTGGCTAAACTTCATGTCACAAAATTCTTGAAATATGCTTCAGAGACAAAGGTAATAAACTAGGATGTATTAGTGAGATTTTTATTATTGTCTCTAGGAGGAGACCAAAGGGAGTGGGTTAAGCATGACGTCATCCTAAAGAGTATAATTTTTTTTAGAGCCTTCATTTTAATTTTCCTCGAAAGGTGGGATCCAGCCATGTGAATGTATAAAAATGATTCAACCCCCCAAATGGAAGGGTTACGCCCTAAACCTCTTAATGAAGACCAAAACCAATAAGAAGTTGAAGAGAGGGTCCCTGATGAAAGTTACAAATCTCATGAGGAAGAGCAAGAATTTACTGTTGAAGATAATGAAGACTTGGTTGAAGAGAGAGAGCCTGAAGATATCAAACATGATGATGAAGTATTGATGTGTGCTCCTCCCTCTGATGAATCCATCCAAGATCCTATTCCTCCTGCACAAGAAAAAGAGGATGATTTTATTCACTTTCATTTTCAAGTTTTTGTTGATACCTTATTCTATGATTTATAGGGGGAAGAAGAAAGGGAATCCTTGGACGAGATAGATCCTCCTTGTTATGAAGTTGAATATGTAGAGGCAAGTCATGAGGACAATACAATGATGCATTCTCTTCCATTTAATGAAGTTATCCAAATCCTCAAAGCTCCTGCACATGAAGAAGTAAACATGGTAAGTTATTTCCCTTTCCAAGATTTTGATGATGCTTTATTTTATGATTTGGAAAGTGAAGAAGTGTCAGAGGAGCCCTTGGATGTTTTAATCCCTTCATGTTATCATAAAGGTGATGACTTTGTTGATAATATTTATGAGTTCATAAATGTCGAGAAACATAAATGGGATGTGATTGGATATGATGGGGATCCCATTTACAACATTGAGGGTCATTTCCAAAAGTTGCCTTTACAACTATCATATGAGGTTACTACTAATTTTGACATTTGGAAATAAGGAGATGATGTGGTTGTAGATGATTTCCAAGAACCCAAGGGTGACCTAGCTCTATACTCTCATGATTATTTTAGGTCATACCTTGAGGATTTTCATGAGTATTCCTCTGAGCACTTGAATTTATTCCATGAAGAAGATTATCAACCACCATTGTGCTCAGATCTTAATAAGGGTGAGGAAATTGCTTTCCTGAAGCAGGGTACTTGTGAAAAGGTTTTCCAGCCTCCATTGATTACTTTGCCTCACTATGTCACTAAGCATGCAGTTGGAAAATATGTCCCTTGTCTTGAGTTTTCTCTGAGGAAAATCTTACTTTTAGAATTCAAGGGTAGGTTGAAAACCTTAAAAAGAAGTTTATTATCTCAGTCTTTTAGCCTTCCCTTAGGAAATTGTCGGTCATCCTCTTGGTTCTTACTATTCCCTTTCCAGACCTCGGGATGTGAAGAATTCCAAGGTATCCAACCTTCATGTTAACACATAATATTGTATGGGTCAAAAAAATTTCCTTGGTTTTTTTTTTGAGTCATAAGGTTTATAGGACATAGGTGTTGAGTCTTTAGGTTGTAATAATAAAGTTAGATTTGCTTTCAAAATGAATAAGGCTATGTATAACCTTGGTCTAAATTTTAAGCTATGTTTTATCTGGCACTGTGAACTGGTGGAAGAATAGAGTTGTAGGTTCGATAGGTTGTAGGCATCTAAGTGCAAATCTGAAGTTACCAGCATCAACCTCATATCCATCAGGTACTCCATGAGATTTTTTGTCTTGTATGGAGGTTAGGAAAGGGTTTGGCTATTTGATTTTCATCTGGCGCTGCAAACTGGCTCTGGCGCTGCGAATTGAGACATGCATTATGGAATGTTTTGCGGAAAGTTTGTTCTAGGATTGTTGAACTGGTATTTTTGACCAGTTGACTTCCAGGAGGATTTCTGAGTGAACTAGGATGAATTTTCAAAATCCAAATGAGGTTATTGTCAAGCACAAACCCAAGAACATTAACCTCTTTAATTTTTCACACAGGTGTCACGGATTGGGAGATTTGAAGGAATCTTTGAGCCCTATTTGTTAATTTTTCATGATTCCATGTTTGAGACATGTTTTTGTGACACATATTTCGGCCAGCTAGAGATGAATTTCAAGAAACTGAGAGAGGTTTTTCTTTATAATGAGCTTATCTATAAAAAACGTTCTCATATTTTATACAACTGTTATAGTTTGATAATTACATGTTGCATTTTGAAGCCTATTTTTCATAATTTCGCCTCCTAAAAAGCAAGAAATCAGTTAAAATGTGTCATTCTTTGTTTGTAACTAATTCTATTTTGGGAAAGGGGTTGGAGTTCGAATTGGTGAGTTGGAAAGGACCTATAGTGTTATATATTTGATGGTAGAAGAGTAGAGAGGGGTTAGAATGAGCTGGAGAGGGTGGTTCAATCTGGAAGACTTGAGAAGACTTGTATAGCTTGAGGTCTGAAAGACTGTATTTCTGGATTCTTGATTCTTCAATGAATGAAATCATATTTTCCTTATTCATATATACTTTCTATGTATTTGTGCCATTGGTGACTGATTCACATGGTTCTTGTTTCATTTAATGATTAAGAGAATCCTATCTTTCCTTGCATTAATGATGTAAGTCTACAAATGTACCTTTTCATTGTTATAGCTTTATTTTCATGTGTACATGATGTATGTATGAGTTTGTAGTTTGTAGCACTTCTCCATATTCATTTAAACCTATTTAGTATCTGATTGAATCCATGTGAAGCCAATTCTGCTAGAATACATTCCTAATTGTCTCATGAATGCAAGTGTTAACAATCCATAGATTGATCCATCATTAAGAATTCTACTCGTTAAAATAATGTAACGACCCCTTCGTTATGTCTCTGAATAGCGAAGTACAATAGGAATTTTTTTGTATTTTTTTTTTTAAAGAAATAAGAAATTAACAACATCACATAATTCATATCAATGCAAAAACACATGACATCATAACTTAAAGTGACACATGATCAAAATATAAACAAACTCCACAATATCATTGCTGAACGAAATTGCAAAATATCATGCCAAACAATCTCATCATATTATCACCAATAACAATAATTTGCCGAATATAAAACGTTTTCTACTTTACCAATTAAAATCGTGCCTTTGCCTTACGCCGCGTTGGAAGTCGTTCCGTGCTTCGTGCCACGTCCCGCGCTCCGTGCCGCGTCCCGCTTGCCGACCATAGAAGGCTCACCGGTACCTCCCAGCCAAACGCTAGGGGTACTCTACTTCCCCCTTAGCCCCCCAAGCCGCAAAGGGGCCACACAAGAACCAGAGATAGACTAGCGTCTTAGCTCGCCTCCACGGCTGAGCTACCACTCCAACACCGCTGAGATAAACCCAACTCCTCACAAGCAATCCGTCAAGCCACAACTCGGCAACGTAACGTTACGCTAACCGTTCCCCTTTCTTCCTTCCTTTCCCCTCCTTTTATAGAATTTTGAGACTGACCTAATTCATAAATCATTAATTAATTAATTTTTAATGACAACCCTCTAAACATTCTCCGCCGTCCAAGTGTCACTCATCCCTATGGTTCTCTAAAATTAATTTCTTTTTAATATTTAAAAGACTCAATTCCCTCACTTCCTCAAAATCACTTCTTAAATTACTCCTTAAATTACTCCTTAATTACTCCATAATTTACTCCTTAATTTACTCCTTAATTTACTCCTTAATCACTCCTTAAATTACTCCTTAAGTTTCTTAAATTTTATTATTTAATTCTCTCTTGTTATTTTTATTTTTGCACCCAAAGATAAATGCAGTTTTTTAATCTTTTCAATATATTTCTAAATTCCTAGCTTTTATACTCCCCCACTTTAATAAATTTTATTCCTTCTTTATCATTTAAAGGCCATGGGTTTCACTTAAATTAATTCCCTCATTACTTTACCCCCTTTACTTTTAAG
>ML789462.1:178443-194730 GCA_009831015.1 Picea engelmannii
TAAAAAAAAAATAGTTACAATACAATCAGTCGGCCCTCACTACCACCACTCTTAATACTCATCTCAATAATCATATGCAAAAATGGGGGACTCTGCCCCTATACAATTATGGTACAAAAATTAGACCTTTCCCGTACAAATCATGCAACACCTATGGTGCGTCTAACTATATAAATTTATTGGTAGGTGGATCTACTCGTGGTCCCACAGTAGGTGGTCCCCCTCTAGTAGGTGGTACCCCGCTTGTAAGAGGCCTCAAGTGTGTTGTCACCATTTCCCTAGTAATGGTGGCATGCCTCACGAGCACTCTCCACTCAGGGATTCCACCCACACACCTCTCTAGGACCTGCTCCTCAGAGATCTAATATCATCGTACCTTGGGCACACCCCGCAAAACCCACTCAAAATGCTCACACAAATACTCAATCTACCATTGCAAATCCATCTCTCCCCCACCTCGTCCTACCAGGGACTAATAAGGACCAACCTTTGCATCATCATGGCATGGACGTTAACCACCTCTAGTCTATCCCTTGAGGGCCTTTGGTGTATGCTCAACACCATTATGGCCTCTTTCCCTCTTGGACAAACACCTACACTCACAAAGCATAGTTATCCATCAGTTCTATGTCTCAAAATCACATAAAACATGTAAATATGAAAACAATATATACAAGTGATCACCTCACATGTCCCAATCCTCCCCAGGAGGGAGGATTGTGTCCAGATCGCACCAGTAGTCCATCATGGCATATGGAAACTCCAAAATAACATGTGGAGAATGAAACCAAAACCTCTCAAAATCCTTTGTAAAATATTGCTCGAAAGGTCTACCACCATGTCAGGCCAATCTATGCGCCCATCATCTCAGACGTAGCTCTCGTGGTGGAAATTGCCTCAAAACCAATCACAGTTGCAGAAGCACCACCTATTGTAGGAAAAATTTGCATAGTACTAAACCCAATGAAAACTCCCCAGTACTCTCTACCACACAATAGTCCAACTAGGAAAACATACATATGCGCAACAATTGCACCCAAGCAACGGCTTCACTGTCAAGCACTCACTCAACAATCCTCATATTTGAACTAGAGATGCACTGTGTGCCTAAGGATATGTATACCCTCACCACCATTGTGGACACCACCCACATTAGCAATGAATCAAT
Source organism: Picea engelmannii (assembly GCA_009831015.1). NCBI lineage: Eukaryota > Viridiplantae > Streptophyta > Pinopsida > Pinales > Pinaceae > Picea > Picea engelmannii. The sequence continues at coordinate 179,612 of ML789462.1, forward strand.
CACCACCATACAAATAGCCCCACCTGTCATTGGATCACAGGTGAAGCAATGGCAGGCAACTATCTCCTGTACTTTCTCCCAACCATCCACATGGGGTTGTGCCTTTAAATCCACCCCCCTAATGGAGATTCCAATGAATAAGTAGATATCCACCTCCGTGGACATAATCACCTCATGTTTGTGCACCAAAAATGCATGACGCTCAAGGCACCATGTGTCAATCAGGAATTTCAATAACTCCTCCTGGGACCGCGTAGGCGCACAATCAAAGGACTTCAGCAGGACAAAATTGGCCAGCTGAAGGAAGACCCCAACATCACCGCCTACCTCCATCCAAAGGGCCTCCCAATAACACTCCCTCCAAAGGATTGGCATACTCCCAACTCTCATGCCCAATTAACACCACAAAAACACAAACTTGGATTAGCTAAACATGCTAATAACTAAACATCCAAGTTTTAAACTTGGATTAGCTAAAAAATCATGTTCATTAGTGTGTTCATGTGCTACACAGTAGCATTGATTGCAGCGTAGTTGTTACCCTAACAATCTCGCCATACGACATGACTATTCTTTGGACAGTCACAACAGATGGTGCAATTGTTATTAACACATCCACTCTATTCTGCGCAGGGGACAATTCGACATTCACGCCAATATTGGTGTGACTGTGCAACTATCTCCCGCACAATACAGTGAGGGAGATATAGTTATACATGTGCTAGTTAGTGCAAGTATATCCTGATCGCCCACGCTATTGACCATTTTTTCACAAAAAATGGGTCTTACAACCATTTGTACAAATCCAAGCCCAAAAACAAAAAATTTCCAAAAAATCAAGAGGTCGAGGCATCTTACCTGGATCTCTCGCAACTCCAATCCGACCTCTCATTGTTACACATGATTTTGGTCACTTTGGTGATGTCTCAACAGTGACGTATGCAGGCTCCCAACAAGGAATTTTTGCCTAAGAAAAGTGGCTCTTGTCTCCTTCCAAAAACATATTTTTAAGATGAGTTCATAGACTGACTATGGTCTAGGATGCGAGAATTCTTCATTCTCGCAGGCCACCCACACTTAGGGTGCGAACTTCTCATAGTTTTCTCCATACATAGGGTGCGAACCTATTTTTAAGGTTGGAAAGGAGAAGAGGTCTCGAGGGTTCTAGAAGGGAATCTTCTAGAAAATGAGTTGGCATTCGCATGGTTTTCATTCTACTGACTTCTCATATTTGATGGGATCATTCTCGTCCATGTAACCATATATCCTTCTCCTATATATTGAAAGGTTTCTCAAGGAAAAGGTTAAGCAAGACTGAATGAAGAATTGGTGAAAGAATTGTGTGAAGAACCCTGCTTGGACAGAAGTTTGAAGACTTTATTTGGTATATCAAGAGGAATTGGATGTTCTTCATGCAAGTACAGAGCAAGTGTGTGTGTTGGAACCAAGGGTCATTGAAAGGAAGCTTGCAATATCAAGGCAATCAGGTTGTATCTTCTACTTTCAATTAATATGATATAGCGGCATGTCCCTTTCCCATAAAGTCACTCTTACTTTATTGTGTAATTCCTTGATCATATGCATAAGTTGACGTTGAATATACTTTGTTATCTTCACTTTGGTTGGTTTGTGTTGTCTTGGACTTGACTTCACAAGAGAACCGGAGCGAAGCGGGAACAACAGAGACCTAAGAAAGCGATATAAAAGTATGTCACTTATTCCTTTCTATTAGTAGATTCAATGATTACAACTTAGGGAAAGAGTCGTGTCATGTCATGTTTTGTTCTAGATCTAGGTGGATCTAGGGAGATCTGTTAGTGTCTGCACCTACTGATTAGTCTGATAACAAAATTAGCGACTCCGTTGGGGATGCAACCCATTTTTGTGGTTTTTGGTGGTTTTTCCTTTGCCATTTGCTCTTAACTTACCATTTTTCATTTCCATCAATATCTGAGTCTTGAGGAGACCCTGATAGACTCCTTGGGTCCAGAAGTTCCTTCAAAAATTTTGTCATTTTTCCAAATTTTGCTTAGTTTCGGGCCTTCTCGCACTGCACCCTTCTGTAGCCTGCGAGAACCACTAGAGTTCGCACCCTGTTGTTCAGTCTAGTGCGAACTTCTCGCACTCTACTTGTGTCCAGCCTGCGAGAATCCTTCATTCTCGCACTGTACACCACTGCTAGCCTGTGAACCCATTTGCAATTTTTTTGGATTAAGGTTTTTTGTATCCTCAGATGCCCAGATTTGTATGTGTGTCTAAAAAAAAAACTTCTTTGGCCAGTGATTGATTGTTTCTTGACTTTGGATTTTGTGAATGATTAGTCTTCGAAAATTGAAAGCTCTTATTGTTCATTTTTTTCCAACTGATACCTCTTAACCTTTTCTTAACAAGGATATGATCTTTGGTTTTGAAATCCAAGTGCTTGTTTGGTTGGGAGCCGGTGATCGGTTTAAAAGTTGGGATTAATTTTCTTTTTCAATTGCTCATTACTTGGGAAATTGTTATCCATATGCATTTGAAGAGACTAGTCTTGTCTGTTTTATATTTTTGTCTTCGTTGAAAGATTGGTTTGGTTTTTTTGTTGTATATTGTTTTTTCATAAATTGCTATTTTTTCTTAAGTTTCACCACTGTTGTTTGATTTCCAGTGAAAATTAAAAAAACATTTTTCTTCTTAAGAAACTTTTTATTTGAAAATATTGGCATTCAATTATTGAAATAGAACGAATATAGAATTTGCATTGTTCATGATTCATTGATATTGCATTTCAAAGAAGATCATATATCGTAGTTCAAGTTGTTCCGGAAAACCCCTCTTTCCCTCCTGTAAATAGGATTCATTGAACAAAAAATTGGTATCATTCATTCCTATCTATGCATTGTTGGGTCAGAGTCTCACACAACATTGGTTTCATTTCCGTCTCCTTTGAGTAACAACAACCTTTAATAATATTGTGCAATTTTTAAAATTTAACTAGTAACTCTTTTCTAGGACTCTATTACACCAACATTAGCTAGGCTAGAGCTTTGGAATAGGTAGTGAGATACACTCTCCAAAGGACAAAACACACAATAGCATCTTGTGGTAAGGAGTGTCAAATTTCATTTGCAGCACTTTGTCCTGGGAAGCCCTTCTCACACAAGGGTCAAACCCGAGGTCGCATTGAGATTGACAGAGTTACTTACCCTGCTTTGTTGATATCGGTGTAGAGATTGCACATATTACGAGGGTCACTTGAAGGTATACCCACAATGATGAGTGGAAGCCTCTCAAGTTGATTTCGGGCTAGATACCCTGCCCTTGTGTGTGGATCAGACTGTTGATTGTTCCTCCAGGTTTTATTGTTGTTGGTGGTGACCTTAGTGGCCTATCTTCTTAGGGTCTTACACAAGGTGACTGCAAAGGGGAAAGTCTTCACGGTACATGGAATCAACGTTGGCCAAACTCACTCGGGATCCTTGGAGAGTATACCCACGATTATGTGTGGGAGCTTGCACCAGGGTGTAAGTCCATTAAGAAGGTCATTGACGTAACTTTTCCACCCTAGCCCAGCCCCTTCTTGTCTCATCGTTGCGACGTTGGATTTCATCACCAACTAGTGACTTCGGAATTAGGTCTTGTTTGCTTGGTTTTGTTTCCTAGATTTTTACTAGCACACGTTGTTTGTTTACCCAAGTTGACCATAGAATTTCCTTCATAAGTTTTTAACTCTATCACAATTGACCCTCAACATCGTTCACGTAGAATGCAAAGCTTACCCCCAGAAAATCTGGAAGGTTTTCAACCCTTTCCTACCAACTCACCGGAGGGCTCTCCTCAACAGATTGAAGTCCAAGACGTTGCCACTCCACAAGTGGAAAGAACTGACTCTCTAGAATGGTTCCGAATTACCAATTCTCGAGAGGACTTTCGACTTCATCCCGACTCCGAGAAACGCATTGTGCGAGTGAATTCTTCCGGAGACTTGGTTGTTCAGTCTTCTGGATCACCGAATGGACCTTTCCTAGGACCTGAGGGTCAAGATCCTTTTGGACTACTGGCGTTTTTAGACGGGATCTCTTTGGCTCAGGAGCAGGCGTTGATATCACTGTCTCACCTAAGCTACCCGAAACATCTGATCCAGATGCAGTACCTTTTACGACTGCTTATTATTTTCCTGGTACATAAGCTCCGCGAGCTTACCACATCTTGACTCTCCCTTTACAAATGGTCCATTACAAAGATATTACGAGTCTTCACACCGAGATTATCGTGACTAGACAAGCCCCCATTGGCACACCGCTTTCGCCCAGAGTCACCTTGACACTTCCACCCAGATACCATGCATTGAATGCCTCTATTCCCGCTCCTACACAAATCACATATGGAACTCCCGGTGGTCCCACTCCTTCTAGGCACCATCCTCCTGGTTTCATTCTGGCATTTCCTTCGCCCCCTTTAAGAGGACCTCTTCCATCCTCTATTGGAGGCACTGATCCTAGTGGCACCATTCTGTCATTCACACCAAATTACTAGATTCCTGTCGGTGGACAATTTCACCAAGGAGGCCCAACTCAACCCCCCCTTGCAGGACAAATCCCAATTAGGACACAACCCTCGATTGGAGGACAACCACCACCGACCCCACCCTATGGACAAAACATACCTTCATCCTTGGCCCAGTATTGGAATCATCTTATACAACATAATCCTCACCCGACTGGGAGGCAACAACCTCAAGCTAGCTCCGTCATACCCCCTAGTACAGTCCAAACCTATCCAGGTACGTCTAATCCTATTTGGGGCTCGAATGTTCAACCTCATGTCCCCGCTCATGGGTACAACCCTATGAGTTACTTTCCTCCACACCAACAACTGAATCTGCCTGGATCCTCGCATTATATGCAGACTGCTTATGGTCCCACTGGTTTGCTAACAGGACTCCCTCCTCAAAGTCACAAGTACCTGCATGTGAATAGACAGTTACCTTTCTTAGCTACCCTAGACCTCCCAGATCTATCGAGGATTTTAAATTATCCGATATGTCACTCTCCTCAATGGCCCACCATACCGACAAAACTACCATCTGACATCCCTAAATTCGATGGAAAACCAAGAGAGGACCCGAACAATCATGTAATGACTTTTCACCTTTGGTACTCATCCAACTCTTTGAAGGATGACTCTATTCGTTTACGCCTTTTTTAGCCAACCCTCACAAGTTATGCCGCAAAGTGGTATATAGAATTACCACGAGGTTTCTTCGCCGACTTCAACACCCTCGCTATGGCTTTCCTCACCCACTATCAGTTACCGATCCGCTATGAAACAGGGACCGATATTTTGAGTTCTTTCAAACAAACCAAAGCCACTCATATCTTTGATCACATTCATGAGTGGCGACAGAGACGACGTCTCATCAAACTCGAACTTCCCGATCAGTTGTTGGTAGAGTGGTTCACGAAATCATTCGTGAACGACATCAGTTGTGACATCACCATGGGTGGAGTTGTCACGGAAGAACAAGCCATTAGTCGTGCTCAATACCTTGACCTCGTTTACTCACAAACAGGTACTATTTACGACTTACTCCCTGATGCGCCTCGTCCTTCTACTTCCACCACTTCAACTACTCTTGTTGCTTCTCATGCAGCCGACGGTGTGATTGACACTTTCCATGCCCAACCTCATTCCGTCCAAACCTCTAGCAACAACCCCAAAACCATTTCTTCTAATGTTCAAAATGTTTTGTCTCCTACCCGTCCCACCAGTAAGACTTCTGAGGTGAATGTTTTTCAATCTACCCCCACTGGTAAAAACAAATCCAAAAAGGGAAAGGGTAAGAATAAGGAGGACAAAAATAATTCGCAAGCAGAAAGAACCAAAACACCATCTGTTGACGATAGGGATAAGCGCAAATCTCGATGCCCTTGTCTTATCTGTGGTGATGATCACTACACTAAGGATTGTCCACGACGAGTCGAGGTTACTAAGTTCCTTCAAGGGACCACAAAACCACCCACTCCGACCGTATTGTCACAACCCTTCCCTTCTCAACAACAGCCCCAATTGGTCATTCATGACCAACCTTCCCCCTTTAATACATCCTATGTCTTAATGTGTACAGGAGATTCAAAGAAAAATGACATCACACTTACCACTCGAGCCAAAGATTATTCTTCCTCCAAAGAGAAGGTTGATACTATACCTCCTTCATTGGTCCAACCATCTCCCATGACTCCACCTACCAACGGTCCTCTTCATCTCGAATGACCAAACCTCGACACAGTTCTTCACCCTCCTCCAAAGGGCATTGTTCGAAAATCGGCTTTCAATCCTCATGTATGTGTTGCCCAGAACTACAGTATTGTTGAAGATCTGGCCCAAGCACCATCCGCGATGTCAGTCCTTGAAGTCCTTCAAAGTTTCCCTATACAACAGAAGGCATTGTTGAAATCTATCAGTGGAATCGACCCTACGGATATGAATTTAATAATTTTTGACTTGGAAGATCACATTCCAAGGTTACCCCCTCAACTCGCATTCCAAATACAAGTTATTGTCTCCGACAAAAAGATTTGTAGAACAGTTATCGACGAGGGTGCCTCGACATGTGTCATGTGTATTACCTACTGGAAAGCCATCGTCTCTCCTCCTTTGAATGAATCCCACAACACACTCAAATCCTTTAATGGCTCTGGTTTTAAACATTACGGTGTCCTCCCTTCATTGTCGATTACGTTAGAAGGAAAAATGGTCCAAGTTGAAGTGGAAGTCTTTGACGCTCCTCTCGATTACAACCTTCTACTTGGTCGTAGCTGGATTGATTCCATGCGCGTAGTTGTGTAGACTCTTTTCTGTGTCATGCATTTCCCTCATCAATGAAAGGTAATTACCATCGACCAATTAGCCTTCTTCAACTCAGATGCGCGTACTGGCAACATACCGTTCATTGCCAACCTCCCCCGAATACGAGAACGTCGGTGTGGCTCTTCTTAAAGACTCCTCGTTAATGGGTACCTTCCCCATCCCACCACCTGATGTTCCACATCCATCTATTGCCTCGATCAACATGATCTCCACCTCTATTCATGGAACCCCTGCGTCTCATGACCCATGGATGGTACCCAACCCCGGCGATCATCTTCATTACGATGACGAAATGCCTTTGAGTCCGGTTGAATCTGCCTATCAGGCCATTTAATTGGAAACCCCTTCTACCCCCTCTCTTGGTGATTTATCTCCAGATCCTTTCCGCGTCATTTTTTCCACAGACGAGATGATTATGTCTGTTATGGAAGATACCCCTGGGACAATGGATATCATCATTCCATCCTCTTCCTGGAACAACACACCATCAAGAGCTACCAACAGATCTCGACCCCGTCAACCATTGTCATCATTTCTATTGTTCCCGACTCTACACACGATGTGTTTTCCGAAGGGAACTTAAGTAATATATCAACCACCATCCCCCTCGACATATCCATAAAACCTGAAATTGTCGAAAATGTGCATATCGGAGCTTCGTGTTCCCCTGACGAAATTGTCACCTACAAGTCATTTTTCAAAGAATTTTGTGACGTCTTCGCTTGGAGCTATGAAGAAATTTCGAGTATTGACCACGACATTGTGATACATGAGATTAATACATACCCAAACACTAAACCCGTCTGGAAACGCCTTCATCTGGTACACCCACGTAAAGCAGCCACTATCAAGCTTGAAGTCGAGAAACTTCTCAAAGCTGGCTTTATTTACCCGGTGGCTCTGACTGACTGGGTTTCCAATCTTGTCCCGATCGACAAGAAACAAGGCACAATCTATCTATGCATTGATTATAGGGATATTAACAAAGCATGTCCTAAAGACAACTTTCCTACCCCCTTCGTCGACCAAATCGTCGACGATTGTGCTGGAAGTGAAATCTTCTCTCTGATGGATGGTTTCTCCGAATATAATCAAATCAATATCGTTCCCGAGGACCAACACAAAACTGTTTTTATTTGTCCTTGGGGCACTTTTGCCTATCGGAAACTTCCTTTCGGTCTAAAAAATGCTGGCGCAACTTTTTAGCACGCTATGTCTTACGCCTTCCATGATATCAAGCACATTCTGCAGCCATATCTAGACAACTTATCCGCTCATTCCATGCGCCGTGTAGATCATCCAATACACCTCTGAGCCATTTTCCTTCAATGTCGGTTTTACCATATATGCTTGAATCCTCACAAATGCATTTTCTTTGTAGAATCCGGCTGACTAGGCTTTATTGTTTCACATCAAGGGATCCGGGTAGATCCTTTGAAGGTCGAGGCAATTCTCAATCTCCCTCCTCCTTCTTTGCTTCGCCAGTTAAAAAGTTTGCAAGGGAAAGAAAACTTTCTTCGTCATTTCATCCCGAACTATGCCGAGCTAACTCTTGGATTTATGTGACTACTCAAAAAGGGGTCTGAGTTCGTATGGGGCACCACTGCCAACAAATTTTTCAAAGCTTTGAAACTATCCTTGACACGTACCCCGCTTATTTTCCTACCTGATTATAGCGTCGATTATTTCCTCTACCTCGCAGCCTCGGATTACACCATCGCTATGGTTCTCGTCCAAGAGGATGATTCTCAGGACGAACATGTCATCTATTACTTGAGTCGAAGTCTTACACCTATCGAAACCAAGTATTTACATGTTGAAAAACTAGCCTTGGCAGCCGTCCAAGCAGTTCAATGTTTCCGGCACTATATCCTCTCTCGCAAGACTACGGTAATTTCTAACTGCAACCCTATGCAGCACATTCTCACACGTCAACTGCTAGGGGGGAAATACTCCAAATGGATTGTGATACTCCCGGAGTTTGACTTAGAATTCGAACGCACTAATTCCAATAAATCCTTAGTGTTTGTCGAGTTGATATGCGACTTTCCCTACTTTGAGACATAAAATGTAGCAGCTGATCCATTACCTGATGAATCCCTTTTCCTGATTAGTTTCGATGATCTTTGGTACGGAGATATCATCATATATCTCCAAACCCAAACTTTTTGACCCAATTTGTCTAGTACTGACCACTGTCGAATATTCTACCAAGCCCGTCAGTACATTATCCTCGGTGATACTCTTTATCGTCATGGGATTGACTCAGTTTTTCAACGCTGCCTCACATTTGACAAAGTCGAGAAATCCCTAAATGACTACCATTCTAGAGCCTGTGGTGATCATATGTCTGGGTATGCTATTGCCCAGAAAATCTTGCGAGCAAGGTATTTTTGGCCTTCTTTATTTAACGATTGTATAATTGTCGTCCAAAAATGCCACGCTTGCCAGACCTACAACCATAAAATACAGTCACATCCTGCTCCTCTTCACCCTGTGGTCTTCGTTGGTCCTTTTGCAAAATGGGGTATCGATTTCATGACATGTCACCCTCACTCGGCCAAGGGGCATGGATACATTATTGTAGCTATAGATTATTTTACGAAATGGGCCGAGGCGATGCCGACATTTGACAACACTGGAAAGACCGCAACATTATTCATATTCAATCACATCATAGCTCGTTTTGGTGTTCCTCAGGCTATCGTCACAAATCACGGTTGTCACTTTAGAAATTTCATGATGTCTGAACTCACTAAAAAGTTGGGTCTTCGCCATGAAAACTCAACACCCTATTACCCATAAGCCAACGGCCAAGTCGAAGCAATTAACAAAGTCCTCATTACCATGCTTCGACGAATGATAAGGATTCACAAAACAAGTTGGCACACGATGTTTTTTCAGCATTGTGGGCTTACCGGACATCCGTTAAGTCTGCTACCGGGTTTACACCATTCTGGTTAGTCTATGGTCTAGAAGCCATCATGTCAATTGAATGTAAGATACCCTCCCTAAAACTAGTCGTCGAACTCCTCTCAAACACTTCTGTCAAAGAAGAACGTCTATTGTATCTCATGCGATTATATGAAACTCATCGCGACGCCACCCTAGTCATAGAATCTCAGAAGAAACACATCAAATACCAACATGACAAGCATGTCAAGCCTCACGTTTTCTCCGAAGGTGATCTGGTTCTCCTTTACGAACAAGATCGAGATATGCTAGGAGCAGGAAAATTCGAAGCTATATGGCGAGGTCCTTATATCGTTAGATGAGTTTGGAGAAAGGAGCTTACGAGTTAGTGGACTACGACGGTATCCCTTTGAGCGAACCCAGAAATGGGTTGTACTTAAAGAAGTACTATGCCTAAGATCACCTATGCATGAGTACATGTATTTTATTGTATCATACTTCTTGTGTGTTACTGTAGTATGTTTTTTCGTTATCTGGTATCTGCCCTTTATCACTTATGTTACGTTGTGTTTGGTTTCCAGATGTCAGAATCTTCACTACCCCACATTGGCTTTGCTGATGGCGCTAACCGTAGTTCTCAGAACCTTGCTTCTGCTGCTTGGGAAATTTACGCCCCTACAAACGAACTTATCACTCTACGAAGTGTGTGTCTCGACCGTGCGACCAACAATATTGCAGAGTATAGCGTCGTTATCGAATTGTTGATTGATGATATTTCACTCAATATTCATCACTTGGTTGTACAACTTGATTCACAGCTAGTAGTACTATAGTTAAGTAATGTCTATGCTATTCGCAATCCTAGTTTATTAAGGGTATATTTATGAATTCGCTTCTTGGAACGTTATTTTGATTATATTGAGTATCAACACATTCCTAGATGTCTAAATACATTAACTGATGCATTAGCTAACTATGTATTAGATAGACATTTGGGCCATTTATAAACCAATCACATCACATGTATCACACAACACAAGATAAGTCGGTAGAAGCCGTATATATGCATATAACAATTAAGAGATTTTTACAAAAAGTTTTTGTCCAAGGACCAAAATCTCAAAATGTGAAGCTTATAGCTTCTACAAAATAGCATCATGGGTGACGTTCATGATAACACACAACTTCCCGGGCCACCCTACGAAGCAGTCGGCCAATAGACTCCGACACGCCCACAATGTGGCGCTGATAACGCCTAGGGATCTCCCCTATAGCCATATCTGGAATGTCAGCAGTCAACCCCTCCGAGTTTTGCTCCACTTCCTCATAGTCGTCGGCATCCCATCGTGCCACTAGATCTGGCTCTCCTCACCGCTGAATAGGAGACGTCCCTGGAGGTCGATATGGTCCCACCTCTGTGTCATCAAAAGGATATTTTTGATTAGTTCTTAGACAAACATAAAAACATTTTATATGATAAAAAATTATTAAAATATTTAAAAGAACAAAATGTGTACTTCTTACCTAGGTCACCCCACTGAGCATCCTTAGGTAGGGCCAAATCCGGATACCCTCGGAAATCCAAACCAGCATATGTGTATTCATCAATCATCAACATCTGTGGCCACAACCAGTTGAAAAATGAATCATTGTACTTGATGATGGGCCCAGCTACGTGTCGGGCCATGAGGTTGCACCACCTCAGCATCCTCGGATCCTGTGGGGCCGGTAAACTCCAATCAACCTGTAATATCAGCAATGGGACCCTCTCGAGAAAGAAGGACACCAAAATTGATCAGTACCCAAACTGCTTCAAGTTGCCCCTCCTGCACTTAGTCAATTGCCTCTTCATACTACGGAGAACTACATCTGACCAATTGAAAACTCGTGGCTTTGTGCACTCTATGGCGTATTGGAAGTAGCTATGAAGAGCCATGTGTGAAGCTGCGCTCTCGGCCATGCGTGCTATAGTGAAAAAGATGGTTCGCAGGGTCAAGTTTTGGACCCCCCAAATAGCAACCTTGCCCTTGCTTCTTTCTGCCTCTGGAACACAGTACTGGCGACAATACTCACTCATAGGGAGTCTACCACCTCGACTACCGGTCAAGCTAGCGTGGTACACACACCGTGATAACCTTATTAGAAAATAGATATCCTCGATATATAGGGTCAACGTGTGGACTCCCACGTGAAACAACTGTTGGTCCACGTCCCACATATGAACCAGGTATTCCAACAACCTGATTTGGGCCCTCATGCCCAAAACCCGGAAGAATTTCAAGAGCCCACAATATCGGAGGGCAGCAACGGTACCCGGGTCATTCCCAGCAATGGCATCCTCCTCCTCATGTTCTCTTTCTCGCTACTCTAGCATCGTGATGGTCAAATGTCTGCACAAGAACCATAAGAGAAAGGTCAGCAACTTATTTCAAACCTTGGCATAATTTTTATTGAGAAAAAATCAAATTGAAATTTCATTTTTTGGCCCCCACAAGTGCCCCTTTATCACAGTGCAATATTCTCGCAGGTCCCGCATAGCTAGCCTATGAGAATGCTCAGGCACAAGTTTTTAGCCCTAAAATGAACCCAAAACCTTGAAAATTGCCAATAAAAACTAAAACTAAACCATGGAAAAGGTAGAAGATCAAGAGCTTACCTCGTTGGCGGAGACGGTTCGCCAAATGGTCACTTGTGCCTCCCACAATCGAGCAACAAAATTCAGGGGAAAATGAGGTGTATTGGGCAAAGTTCTTGGCAAAATCACAATGAAAATGGTAAAAGCCTTTTTTACCCATATTTCTTCACTTTTAACCATTTTTGTTGATTTTTATATTGTTTTGTCCATCAAACCTAATGCCTAATAGTCCTATGAGTGTGACTTTTTGCAGATATAACAACTTTGAAGTCCACATGGAAGAGTACGGATGTTTTTTCTTTTTCGTTGCATGTACAACTGCTTTTATGGTTTTTAGAAAAACCTCGAGCTCAGTCTTCATTCGTTCTCGCGCTCGAAAATACATGAGAACGTAACCGAGTATACTTTTCTCGTCTTTTCGTACTCGTCATGGTAACATGAAAACAACGAACACAAAGGAGTATCATTTAAGCTCTTTTCACGCTCCATTTAAACGAAAATATTGTCAAGCGACCTTGTTTTGTTCATGCTCTTAAAAGTATATGAACAAAACGTTTGATGGGTGATAGTTTATCACTTTTTCGGTTCTGTCGAACTATTTTATGAAAAAGGAACTGAGAGAGTTCTCTTTAAGTTTTTTTCAGACTCTCAAAACATGAAAAACCCCCAAGTTTTCTATCTTTGGACTCGTTAAACAAACATCGAAAGACCTGTAATGAGACCGAACCACTCCTTCCTAGGGTTTGTTAAACATACTCCTAGGGACTCATCCGAAGGATGAGCTTACATCAACAAGCATATGTTATCCTCCTCAAGCTTGCATAAAAACAAAGAGGTACTCGCCAGAAATGGTGGGGGGAATTTTGGAAAATGGATGTGTTTTCGTATTCATATTAATGGCAGTAAGTGTCACTCTTGAACATGACACCCCCTATTCATTATTTGAATCCATTTTGAGAAATCCATTTGTCTCTCATTCGACTTGCTACACGGTCATATCCTAGGTTGTCTCTGAGTTAGTGCTTCCAAGTCCTTGGTCATGTCATTCATATGTTCAAGAGAAGTTCATCCAAACCTTCTATTGAGTCGGCCATCTACAGTTGTCCATTCTTACCATGTCGGCCTTCCTTATGTCCATTTCAACCTATATTCATACTATGTTTCACCTTCAAAATCTGTTACTTATTTCGTGTCATTGATGGGGGATACATCAAGGCCCTCCTGTGACGAGTCTTGTTCCGTCGACTCCAACTCATTGTCCGGAAAAAAGACTTAGAAATTATTTGGTACCTTGGAACTTGCATGCCTCAATAGCAGGTTTCCTCGCTTTCGACAGTGGGTTCTCATTATTGACCCTTGATTGGGAGGTTCCGTCGAATGTTCAACCTCAGATCATTTATTCACATTCGTTGGATTGTACTAGTGTACCTTGGGAGTCATTGACATTAATGGTGATTTCCCTCGCACTTGTTAATGGTTTCGTCAATGACCAGTAATCAAGTGGTTTCTACCATGTTTGACTTCAGCACATGTAATCACATGGCTAGATTCGTACTTTCAGGTGACGGGATTGAAGACCCTGGGTTTCATCTTTTTTATCCAGGCTGCGATGGAGTATATATGATTTGCATCGACACATAGATCAACTTTGTATGTCATGTGGCTATGTCGTCTTAAGTTGAGTCTTCTTGCATAGATCCACAGTGTATTCCTTGTGGCTCTGCAATATTTTGACGGCATGGATCCATGGTGTATGATTGGTGGCCATGACCTACGTTCATGATGTCATCCGTCTGTGATTTAAGTATGGGAATGCCTACCTCAGAACTGGTATTATATTCTGCAGATGCTTGGTTGTTTGCAGGTTTCCAATTAGGTGCATTCCTGGTTTCTAACACACACACAGTTTACAAAGTATTTCGGTTGTCACAGATTCTGGTGTCATACTTTGGGGGGAATTCTATTACACATGATTTTGGTCACTTTGGTGATGTCTCAACAGTGACGTATGCAGGCTCCCAACAAGGACTTTTTGCCTAAGAAAAGTGGCTCTTGTCTCCTTCCAAAAACATATTTTTAAGATGAGTTCATAGGCTGACTATGGTCTAGGATGCGAGAATTCTTCATTCTCGCAGGCCACCCACACTTAGGGTGCGAACTTCTCATAGTTTTCTCCATACATAGGGTGCGAACCTATTTTTAAGGTTGGAAAGGAGAAGAGGTCTCGAGGGTTCTAGAAGGGAATCTTCTAGAAAATGAGTTGGCATTCGCATGGTTTTCATTCTACTGACTTCTCATATTTGATGGGATCATTCTCGTCCATGTAACCATATATCCTTCTCCTATATATTGAAAGGTTTCTCAAGGAAAAGGTTAAGCAAGACTGAATGAAGAATTGGTGAAAGAATTGTGTGAAGAACCCTGCTTGGACAGAAGTTTGAAGACTTTATTTGGTATATCAAGAGGAATTGGATGTTCTTCATGCAAGTACAGAGCAAGTGTGTGTGTTGGAACCAAGGGTCATTGAAAGGAAGCTTGCAATATCAAGGCGATCAGGTTGTATCTTCTACTTTCAATTCATATGATATAGCGGCATGTCCCTTTCCCATAAAGTCACTCTTACTTTATTGTGTAATTCCTTGATCATATGCATAAGTTGACGTTGAATATACTTTGTTATCTTCACTTTGGTTGGTTTGTGTTGTCTTGGACTTGACTTCAC
>ML789462.1:206322-235328 GCA_009831015.1 Picea engelmannii
AAAACCTAAGCTCTGATACCAACTTGATCTAAAAATGAAGAAGACTTGTATTCTTGAAAATATTTGCAAGTAAAATTTTATGTGTTAAAAATGCAAATGGATCATCTTTGCAACACAACTTATAATAGGATTTACTCATTCAAAATGCATATAAACAACAACATAATCAATGAACAGAAAACACATAACACAGCAAATGATAAAGGAGTTCACCCATCTCTTGGGCTACATCTCCTGGTCCAGCTTCCAATGGATCATTTGTATTATTTTCTCAAAGTGCTCAAAAATGTGCTATACAATTCTCAAACTGCCAAATAGACTGCTTCAATGGCTTCAAAACGTCCAAAAACCCCTAGTTGGGCTTTTTCGACACCTCATTTGGCCAAAAATTGAAGAAGATAGGCTTCCTGGAAATCCCCCCTTCAAGCTTGTTGTCTATGCATCTACAAAATGCACCTTCCATGGCTCAACCTAACCCACACGCATATTTAAGCGTAAAAATATAGCACCGGACACAACCACGCGAATCGTTCAAACTGTAGAACAGTTACGGGCGCACCTAGCCCCTAACCGTCAAGGGCTAGGTCATATTGACCCATGCGACCACGCGCTAGCATAAACACGGGATTTTGTTTCATAAGCCAATGGTCAAAGGCCAAATGGTGGTTCATTGTAATAACCATTGGAACAAACATTAACCGTGCGCGTGCCCATACACTATAATTGTGAGTCATATGTTATATAGTGCGCGACCAAGGGTTGGGGCTAAGCCCCGGCGCGGTCGTGGCCCAAACCACCTGCACATTCAAAATTATATAAATTTCGTGCCATATATATAATAAGTCACAAGTGGTGGCGCGCCAGTTGGCGGCTCTTTGCCAAGTCTTTTCCCCTTCCCAGAGGTCGCGGGGTCAAATCCGGCCAACGACATAAGTTTTAACCAAATAATGGATGACACATGGCGGCCATTAACTGGGCCACGTGTCGTCACTCCATTCGCTGCCAAACATGCCAAGTCACCTGCCAACTGTTCGAATGCCATCCTGCCATGTGTCGTACGGCTTGCCACGTGTCATACGGCCTGCCACGTCAGCGTCCATACGGACTGTACAGTCAGCAACCCTTTTTTGTCTATTTGTAAATTTGAACAGAACGTGATATCTCTCGCTCCCGACGTCCATTTGAACCTAAACGAGTTGTGTTGAGTTCGCAACGATGAGGCCTACGCTCTCGTCCGATTTGAAGCGATTCCGAGCACTTTGAATTTTTGAGAAAAATTTGATCCCATGATCAGTGAAGTTTGTATATCTACATTTACAGAAAATGTGTGGAAGGTCACTAAAGGATCATCGATAATGGAAAAATGAAAGAACGTAGGTACATTGTATTTATGTATTGGTAATGATGACCCTTCTATCACTTTAGCTTCTACATGAGTGGATACAACATTGTGGCATAATAGGATTGGACACATGAGTGAAAAGGGGATGCAAAAACTCCACAAAAGGAATTTGTTGCCAGATGTTAAACAAGTTGATTTGGATTTATGTGAACACCTTGTTTATGGAAAACAAAAGAGTCATATTTCTCAGAGTCGAAAAGGAAAAGAATAGTGAAAAGTTAGAGCTTATGCATAAAAAAGTATGGGGACCATATAAGGTATTATCTCTTGGTGGTTCTCATTATTATGTTACTTTTATTAATGATGCAACTAGGAAAACTTGGGTTTATTGCATTCGGCAAAAAATATGATGTTTTTGATACTTTTAAGAAATGGAAAGTTTTCGTTGAGAATGAAACAGGAAAAAGGTTGAATTGTCTCAGATTAGATAACAGAGGAGAATATTGTAGAAAAGAGTTTGATAATTATTGTCCATGCCATGGGATTAGTAGAGAGAAGACAATTCCAGGAACACAACAAAAGAATGGTGCTTCAGAAAGGATGAACAGAACAATCATGGAACGTGCAAGGAGTATGAGATTGCATGCATGGTTTCCCTTACACTTTTGGGAAGATAGTGTAGATAATGTTGTTTACTTAATAAACAAAGGGATTTCAAGCTCCTTGGATGGTGGAATTTCATAGGAGGAATGGATAGGGAAAAAGGTAAACTAATAATTTCTGAAGACTTTTGATTGTGAAACATTTGTTCATATTGATAAAGAAAATAGAACAAAGCTTGAGGGAAAATCCAAGAAGTGTACATTTATTGAATACGATGTTAATGATTTTGGTTATCGCTTATGTGATTATGAAAATCACAAAATCATTAGGAGTAGAGATGTGGTATTCAATGAAAAGTTCATGTATAAAGATCAGTTATAGGGAAAGAAACGAGAAAAGGAAAACACATAATACACAGTGCTTGATTAAATCAAAGAAAATAAAATTCCAAAGGTTCCAGGAAATAAAAATATAGAATAATAGGAGCAACATGTATCTCAAACTCTTGCAAGTGTTGTTAGGATATCTATCAGGTTAAGTAGACCCCCTAAACGATACTCTCATTCATTGTATTATTTATTGTTGATTGGTTCTGGTGAACCAGAAAGTTATGAAGAGGCAATGTAGGTAGACACTAAAAAGAACTGGGAGCAAGGAATGAAAGAGGAAATGGACTCCCTGGTAAATAACCAGACTTGGGACTTGGTTCAGTTGCTTGCAGGAAAAAGAGAATTGCAGAATAAATGGGTTTACAGGTTGAAGGTAGAAGATGGAGGCAAAGAGAGGTACAAGGCCAGACTTGTTGTAAAGGGGTTTGCATAGAAGAAAGACATAGATTTTGATGAAATATTTTCTCTTGATGTTAAAATGACTTCAATTAGGACTATTTTAAGTCTTATGGAAATAGAACATTTTCATATTGAACAGTTAGATGTAAAAACAACTTTTCTCCATGGGGATTTGGAGGAAGAGATTTATATTCAAAAACCATAGGGGTATGAGGTCAAAGGGAAGGATAATTTGGTATGCATGTTGAATAAGATCTTGTATGTCCTAAAGCAATCTCCAAGGAAGTGGTATTTGAAATTTGACAGGTTTATGACAGAACAAGGTTATAGTAGATTCCATTATGATCACTTTGTTTGTTTTAACAGTGTATAAAATGGAAGCTATATTATATTTCTATTATATGTAGATGACATGCTTATTTCAACGTCTAACATGCAGGATATAAATGTGCTCAAAAATAAATTATCCAATTCATTTGCGATGAAGGATTTGGGTGTTGCAAAGAAACTCCTTGGTATAAGAATAACAAGAGATAGGAAAAATTGCAAATTGACATTGTCTCAGGAAGAGTACATAGAGAAAGTGTTGGAGAGGTTTAGAATGCATAATGCAAAACCACTTAGTACACCTTTAGCCAACCATTTCAAATAAACCAAGGAAATTTGTCCCTAGACACAAGAGAAGATAGAATACATGTCGAGGGTATCTTATTCATCAACAATTGGAAGCTTGATGAATGCAATGGTGTGCACAAGACCAGATATTGCAAATGTAGTGAGCGTTGTGATTAGGTATATGAACAATCCAAATAAAAAACATTGGGAGGAATTAAAGTGGATTTTCAAGCATTTGAGAGGTACTACTACTCATGCATTATGTTTTGGAGGTTCAAACATTGTTCTACAGGGATATGTTGATTCAAATATGGCAGGTGATAAAGATAGCAGGAGGAGAACCACGAGGTATTTTTTTACTATAGGTGGACTAGAAGTAAGTTGGATTTCGAAACTACAAAAGGTTGTCGCACTTTCAACAACATAAGCAGAGTATGTTGTTGCTACGGAGATTATTAAAGAGATAATTTGGTTATAGAGGTATATGGAGGAATTGGGAAAGCAACAGGAGATTAGCAGATTGTACTGTGACAACCAGAGTTCCATTCATATTTCAAACAACTCAACCTTCCATTTTAAGACTAAGCATATAAAGCTCAAGTATCATTTCATATTATCTGTTTTGGAAGATGGATAATTGAAGTTTGAAAAGATACATACTAGCCATAATCTTGCAGTCATGTTAAAAAATGTAGTAACCAGGGAGAAATTGAGTTCCTACTCAGTTTCAGTTGGCCTTCAAGCATGAAGGTGAAGATGAGAAATTTTCCAGGTCAACGGTGGATCATAGTCCAGTAGGTACAACAACAGTGAAGTTGTTGTGATCAGTCTCCAAGTGGGAGATTGTTGGTTGTAGAGCCTAACTATCTTCCTGATTCAAATGTCTTCTTTCAATTATATTTGGATCCCATTTTCTGGACCATTCATTATAATGTCATATAATTGATGGTAAAAGTTATGTTAGGGGTTTTTTTCCCTATAAAGAAACCCTCTTTCATGTATGATGGAATTGTATTGCGGTTGTGTGTGTGATTGAATATTGTATTCTGAGAGAGGAGACTGTGAGAAAAGAAGAGGAAGTTGCAATGGGTATGTTGTAGGTTGTATCCCTTCATTTGTTGGATAATAATAAAGGAAGGAATGGTAATTTATTTGGTGGACATAGCCCATATCGGGTGAACCACGTATATTTGTGTCTCTATTTTATTGTGTATCATTTTTGTTTTATTTCCGCATACAAAATCTTGTAGTAAATGTTGGACCAACCCACCTCATATCCCCCTCCCCATCTCTATATTGGTTAACCAAATATTCCTCCAATGAAATTAGTTAGCCAAGCCTCTCCTAGTTGGTAAAGCCTCTCCCTCCAATGTGGAGCGGACTTAGTTGCACATAACTTAGCTATATATAGGTGTTCTCACTAAAGGTAAGCATAGTCTCATGTATTCTTGACTTTGCACATTTTACCAGTCAGTCAACCTCTTTAGAATTCAATATCTAATACCATATTTGATCAAGTTGATTTCAAGGATCACTTTTCTCCTTGCGGTCGTGGTTTACTACTTGTCGACATCAGCACAAGTTTCCAGGAAGGTGGAAGTATCTTGTCTCTCATTGAAATACAAATGAGGAGTCTCAGACATGACAAAGAGAGTCATCATTTCTATATGTTTCCATTGACCCCCGTAATATTTGACATCAACATAGTTTTCATATTATAGTGGGTCTTACTATGCTACAGTTACAGTTCTTAGTACCAGTCGAAGACCTATGAATTTGATAGGCCATCAATGCCTCCGGGTCATGAAAACCCATCACAATTTTACATTCCACATTTTAGGGAAGGTTCCCATCTGTTGGAGAGGCATTTTGGATATGTTTTGGGATTTGTGCCAAAAGGAAGTAAAATTAAAATCAGTTAGAAGATGGACTAGACTACGTGATGGGAGAGGAATTCAAGGAGACAAATAGCGTGACAAAAGGATGTGCGATGGGACAACACACAAAAGGCATAAAATGGTTATAAATCATTGGGGTTTGGGAGACATTTTTCCCACTTTTGTAACGGGGTTATCCCTATCTTTATGTATAAATATGTAAAGGGTTTTGGGGGAAAAAGGGGAGTTTGACATATGAAAAGTTCCTAGTGCTTTTGGGTAAGGGATTCGAGCGAAAGAAAAAGTTTGAGGTATCACTAAAGAGTGAACTCGCATTGCAGTAGAATGGCTAGGAAGGTTTGGGCGATGTTACTGCTGCATATTTTGTAGTGCAGTACGCCGTTGTAAGAAAACTATGAATGAATAATATAAGAAGTCGACCATTGTGGACGTGGCCCAAATTGGATGAACCACGTAAATTTGTGTGTTGTGATGTGTTTTAATTGCAATTTATGATGTTTTATGATATATGTTGAATGTATGGCTCACATATGATGTTATAATGTCATAGATAAACTATGTTTAATGATAAAGTAAATATTAAGTAATGGGAACTATGTACATGAGTGAATGGTAGCAAGGAAATAAAGAATGTGAGATACAGATACCCAGATAACAGAAGAAAAAAAAAAAGTTATTAACATTAGATGTTGTATTGAGAGTAACCCAAACGAGATGGTGGGAAACCCACAAGGAAGGGATAGAGGATTGGAAACATTGGAAAAGGCTGATGCAAATCAGGTTTGGGATAGAAGACATTATGCACAAATATACGGGGATGTGTGATATGAAGGATCATGTTTCTCGATGTATTACAACTTGGAGGCAAGTGCCGAAAAAGGAATGGACACACAGGTTCATACATACGTTGGAGACAGTTCCTAGGAACTGGTATTTAGAACTAGAAGTGTTCAGAGGAACAACGAACTAGGAGGAGTTCATCTAAAACCTTAAATTAACATTTAGTTTTGAAGTTGAGTCACTGTTAGTAGATGTCTCTTTACATGTCATTAGAGGTAATTTTTTTATAGAAGGACAATTAGAAATAGTACCTATATGTAGTGCACACAGAGAGTCTGTGACAGTTCATGAACTATTGGAATGTTATACCATTACCGAGGAAGACTAAGAAGAAGAAGAAGACCCAAGAAATGTACAAGTATCAGAAAATGAAGGGGAGTGTGACATAGTAGGTCCATCGCTTGAATATGACACATACACAAAGCCCTTAAGAGTGCGAAAAGTGAACATTGGCATGGAGGAGAAACCAAAGTTTGCAAACATTGGTGATTATGTTGGGTCGATTAACCCACCAGCGAGAAGAACAAGAGCCAGATACATAATTATTGTGACAGACTACTTGACAAGATGGGTAGAGGAAGAACCAGTGATGCATTGTAGCACGAAGACAGTTGTGTGTTTCTTGTTCGAGAACATAGTTACAAGGTTTGGATGTCCTAAAGTACTGATGAGCGATCAAGGGACTCACTTTATGAAAAATACAATTGTGGAATTGACAAAATAATTCCATATACATCATCAAAAGAGCACTCCATATCACCCACAAGAAAATGGAGTTGTGGAGGCCTTCAACAAGATACTGGAGAATGCATTGACCAAGGTGTGAAACGTAGGGCGAGACAATTGGGATTTAAGGATCCCTGCAGTGCTTTGGGCTTACAGAAATACCTAAAAGAAGTTGATAAGAAAGACATTGTTTAGAATAGAATGTGGTCAGGAAGAAATCATGCCCATCAAGTTTCTTGTACCAAGTCTACGCATTGACATGACGACAGACCTTACGTATTTCGATACAGTAGAAGAAAGACCATTACAGTTACTAGTGCTAGACGAAGATTGATTTATCGCAGGATTCCATCAAAAAGTACAGAAATCACTAGAAAAGGCATTGCATGATAGACACATCACGCAAAAGAAGTCCCAGACAAGAGATCTAATACTGCTTTATGACAGTAAATTCTTACAACACCTAGTAAATTTCAGGATGCACTGGCTAGGGCCATACGTGAACCAATATGTGACTGACATAGGTGTTGTTCAATAAGAACAATTGGATGGACAAGTCGTGGAAGGACTAGTGAATGGGAGCCCACTGAAACTCTCTAGGGACAACTGTCCTTCCGTGCACTAAAGGATTTGCGCATGTTAAACTTGTATCATAGTGTACTATAGGAAGAAAAGACAAAAAAAAGAAAGAAAAATGAGGTAAAATAGGAAAAAGAAAGAAACGAGTTAAGTGAAGAGGTCGAAAGTTGAGGAGGAAAAGGAGTTTATGTTAGTCAATAAAGAGGAAAAGCAGGAAATTATCATAGATGAGAGAAAAATCAGTAGAAGGACGCACATACGAAGAAAACAAATTTGTGCAGAAGGAAGAAATCGGACAAAGAGATGAGACTGCGCAGATGACAACTAAGAGAATTTAACACAATCCATGACGGGATGTGCAATAAATAGTTATCGTGACGGTGAAGTAGTGGCATCACGTAACATTAAATGCATAAGATCTTGAAATCGAGCGGAGAATTTGCCAAAGATACAGAGTGATGGAGTCGTAAAAGAAGGTAATAAATGAAAACCATTAGTGGATTAGACAGAGAGTTTAGACGCGAAGGGAAACTATAGTTGGAAACGGACTATAAAAGTACACAAAGGGCCAAAAAGGGAATATTATTTCTCATGAAAGCTTTCATAGAGAACCGGAGATTATACAGCCAAAGAGCCAAAGTCCACAACAGAGTTCCAGAACTAGTTGGAAGTTGAGACCAACATCGCAAAGAAATATGGCACCTAAAGTAGCAGTAGTGTTAGCCTTAGTACCGAAGAAACCACATAGCCATCTTGCAACGTCATCGGTAGTCGAAGAAGCACATGAAGCCTTGTCCTCGGCCGAAATATTTCCCAGGGATTATATCCCATCGAGAAATCCATCAGTGAGACATGTCCATTTACAGAAGGAAGCAAGGTACCCATTAATTGAGTCACTGATTCTAGAGGGATTCATAGTGGAAGAGGATATGTTAGGTATGATACCAACTCTGAATTATGTTGTCCATGATATCACCGATGAAAGGAAGTTTCCAAAGCTCGTACCCAGTAATTTTCTGATGAAATCCATTAGTTTTGAGACCCACATGATGTTATAGAACCACAAGTATGGGCTAGTGTAACGTACCCAACCACCATAGTTGGGTCACGTCATGAAAAAAAATTATCTTTATCATCTCTGATACCATTTTAGTAACATACCTATCCTCCAACTAGGAAACAATACGTGCAAAATACACATAACATGAAACTTCTGTTAATTAAAGCCATTCTTTTTCTGTTATTCGTTTTCCCATAGCCTATAGATGCAATTTATAACAGATTTAGCTATGGTAATAACCATAAAACTTATGCATCTAAAGCATGTTAATAATAAACATGAGATACAACTAAACCATCCATTACAACAACATATAAGTAATTCTCATTCATGCAGAGTTCATGCACAACAATAACACATGTAAATAACTCAGTACAAGATAAAACACTTATCTTAAACAAGAATCGTGCAATCAAATACTTGGGACGAATGTTCCACCCAACCGTAGACTGACTGTTCCAACTCTCAACAGCCAGTCACCCCCGAACTAAGGCTAGCAATCCACAAAAGAGGGTGGTCTCTCACAATCCACTCACAGCTCATAAATATCTCAACCCAAATGATATTCTCCTACAACTGTCCCAACATTTCCACCATCTCTCTTCCTCTTAACCTTCCCAACCCAAGGAATGCACCATTTGTTTATCAAGGATAACCCAAGGGATGTATCATCCATTTATCAGGGATAAACTAAAGGATGTACCATCTATTTATCAGGGTTAACCCAAGGGATGTACCATCTGTTTATTAGGGATAACCCAAGGAATGTGCCATTTGTTTATCAGGGTCTCTCTGGCACAGGTAGCTAGGAATCTCTCAACTGGGAAGTCAAGGGAAACTACCACTATAAAAACTATCAGCAAACCAACAACAACACTTGTTGTTTCAGTGAAACTCATGCAGGAGCTCACTCTTTTGGCATGACAATCGGGCTCTTCAGTTCTCCAACTCCAATTCGCTCCAATTACGCTCCAAACATTTTCCTCCTATGGTCGCACCAACTCCAAGCTCTCTTTTCTTTACCAATTTGACTAACTACTCGAACTGTTATTACTTCTATCTCAACCCATGCGAAATTCCTCTCTTTTTCTTTCCTTTCTTGACTCACACTCTTCTCCAAGATGATTGTACTCAACCCCTATGTTCCCAATAACTTCGAGATGTGACCACTCACACCCACCATATTACATGTATTCAATGATATGCTTTGGAAACACTCAATCATAAATGGGAAGGTTCATATGCAATAGTGGCTTTAGGAAAATGGGTTAAATCCATAAACATGAGTAATTCCCCCCTTGGACCCATCTTGGCCATTATCCTAGACACTCCCCTCTCTTGTGGATTAATTCAGTGCTCGTCTCTTGTCAATGTCCCCTTAGCAGTTGGCATCACATTTTATTATTAAAACATTGAAATACAATTTGCATATTACATTGATTGGTCGTAGCCACATATTATATCTACATAAGCATTAATCAAACTAGGGATTATAATGGGGATGTTACATTCCCCCTCCCCTGCAATTGTGTGTTGGCCTTGGTGCACTCTATGTCGATAAACATATATGCAAATTTACATCACAATTCTTAGAAATAAAATTTCTGCAATTTAACAACTCCAGCAACAGCTCCAACCAAAATTTCATGCTCTTATCAACTCATCGACCCAAGGAATGCACCATTCGTTTATCAAGGATTTCCAAGGGATGTTCCATCTATTTATTAGGGCTAACCCAAGGAATGTTCCATTCATTTATCAAGGTCTCCAACGCAGTTGGCCAGGACTCTGAGATGTGGTTCCAGGACTCTAGTTGCTCAAAACAGAGTCTTGCATTTTGTCTTATTCAAAACTGTCAAAAAATTGCGGGTATTCCACCCGCATGTTTTCTTCATGCTCCCATGTAGCATCTTCATGACCGTAGCAGGTCCATTGAACCTTTACCATCCTTGTGGCTTTGTTCCTAAGCACTTTGACTTTCCGGTCTAGGATGTGCACTGGCTCCACCCGAAAATCCCCTTCGTGCTCCACCTAGATCACATTCCAATCAATGACATGATTAGCATCAGGTACGTATTTTTTAAGTAATGATACATGAAATACATTATGCACTCTCATGGATGCAGAAAAATCTAACATGTATGAAATTAGCCCTATATGTTCTAATATTTCAAAAGGACCACAATATCTTTCTTCCAACTTCGGGCAACTTTTTAATCTTAGCGAACTTCTCTTTTCCTTCACTTTGAAAAACACATGTTCTCCCACTTTAAAATCTCTGGAAACTTTGTTCCTTTCTGCATAACGTTTCTACCTATCTTGGGAAGCCTTCAATTTTTTCTTTATCTTTGTCATCTGACCTTCCATTTATTTTAACAATTCTATCCCAACGACTCCTTTTTCTATTGGATTATCCCAACTCATTGGGGTGTTACATTTATTGCCATACAATGCCTCAAATGGACTCATTTTGAATGAGGCCTGATACCCATTGTTGTAGGCAAATTCAATTAAATGGATATAATCTTTCCACCTCGATGGTTGATCCAACACATACATTCTAAGCATGTCCTCAATTATTTTGTTAGTCCTTTTCATTTTCCCATTTGACTTTAGATGATACGTTGTACTAAGATTTAAATTTGTCTCAAAGCCTTTGAACAAACCCTTCCAAAAATTGGAAGTAAACTTTGGATCTCTATCTAAAACTATTACCTTAGGCACTCCATGTAGCCTAGCAACTTCTCTCATATAAATATCTACAATACTTGTTGCCTTGTGTTTAGTCTTTACTAGAATGAAATGTGTTGCTTTAGTCAACTTATCCACCACCACCATGATGGAATCATGTTGCTTCATTGTTCTGGGCAGCTTAGTAATAAAATCAACTAAGACAACTTCCCACTTCCATTCTGGAATGGGAAATGGTTGTAGCAAACTTGTTGGATTTCTATGTTTTGTCTTTACTTTTTGGCATTCCGAACATCTAGCTATGTAATTAGCCACTTATTTCTTCATTCCTGCAAAAAATATTGGCTCCTCACTACTACAATTGTTTTATGATACCCTGGGTGCCCGACATATGGAACATTGTGTATCTCCTTCAGTGCTGCATTTTTCAGCTCACTGGAATTCGACACATACATCTTACCTTTGTACATGAGAATTTCATCTTCTTTCATCTCGTAATAATTTAATTTCCGCTGAAAATTTCCTTGTTGTAATGTCTCTTTTATTTTTAAATAATTTTGATCTAAATTTCTTGTTGCAACAATTTTGTCTTTTAGATATGTCTCGTACATGCTAATGCATGCAATATCCACTTCATGATCTCTCTTGTTGAGTGCATCAGCCACTTTATTTTCCTTTCCCTTTATGTGCTTAATTTCAAAGTCATATTCACTCGGAAATTCCAGCCACATCTAGTTTGTCTAGCATTTAGTGTTGTCTATCCAAACAAATGCTTAAGACCACCGTGGTCTGTTCTTAGCTCGAGTTTCTTACCCACAAGGTAATGCCTCCACATTTTCAATGCATGTACAATCGTTTCTAACTCCAAGTCATGGGTAGCATAATTCCTCTCATGCTCTTTTAATTTTCGAGGCTCATAGCATACCACATGATCCTTTTAACTAAGGACTCCACCAAGCCCTTCCTTGCATGCATCGGTGCATGCAACAAAATAATTGTTTGGATCTGCAATCTTCAAGATTGGATCACTTCTCAATATTCTTTTCAACTGTTGAAAACTATCTTCACACATGGAACTCCATTCGAACTTTACACCCTTCTTTTGCAAAGAAGTGATTGGACTTGCAATCTTTGAAAACTATTTTATGAATCTTCGGTAATAACCGAAAATACCCATGAATGATCTAACCTATGTCACATTATTTGGTGGTATCCATCCTCTAATGGCCTCTATCATCTCATGATCAACTTCTATCCATGTTGTTGATATTATTTGCCCCAAGTAGTGAATCTTCTTTTGGTAAAATATGCACTTACTTAGCTTAGGATATAATCTTTGCTCTCTCAAAACTTGTAACACCATTCTTTAATGTTTATCATGTTCCTCTTATGATTTGGAATAGATAAGTATATCATATAATAACACAATTTCAAACTTGTCCAGGTACTCCATGAACACTCCATTCATCAAACAGATAAAAACTATTGGGGCATTTGATACTCCGACTGGCACTACTGTGAATTCATAATGCCCATATCTTGTTCTGAATGTTGTCTTGTTGATGTCTTCTTCCCTTATCTTTACTTGATGATATCCCAATCTCAAGTCAATTTTTGAAAATATTCTTGCACCTTTCAGTTGATCAAACAAATCATCAATTCTGGGTAAAGGATACTTATTCTTTATGGTAACCATATTAAGTTGCTTGAAATCAATACACAACATTAAGGTTCCATCCTTCTTATTCACAAACAAAACCGGGGCTCTCCAAGGTGACACACTTGGGCGTATATACCCATTTTTTAACAATTGTTCAAGCTACATCCACAACTCCTTCAATTTTGGTGTACCCATTTTGTATGGTGTCTTAGACATTAGGAAAGCTCCTGGCACCAAATCGATAGAGAAATCAATGTCTCTCTTTGGTGTCAATATTGAGATTTCCCTAAAACATCTTCAAAATCCCTCAAGACTGGATGGTATTCAATGCTTACCACTTTATCTTTGGATGTCTCCTCCATATGGGCTACAAACACCTGACATCCCTTCCTGAATCTCTTCTTCAACTTCATATTTGAAATCTCTCTAACAGCTACAGCTCTTGGAATGCCTTGAATCTTTTCTTGCTTCCCCTCATCATCGAGACATGTGATTGTCTTGTTGTAACATTCTAGGACAACATGATGCTTTTCCCACCAATCCATTCCAATTAGACAGTCATATGAACCCAATGGTATGATGTTTACATCTACCTTCGTGTTGAGTCCATTCATGTATATTTAACAATCTTTAACCAACTCATTGATATTTCTTTTAGCCCCTATGGCTAACTGAACTAACCAAGATTTATTATGTTTACTTCTTTGCAAGTGAAATATTTCAACAATGTTAGAATTTATGTAACTATGGCTAGCTCCGTAATCAATTAAAATTGATATGGGATGGTTATCAATCTTTCCTTCCACTTCGATCATGGGGGATTGATATTCTACCTGCTTGTTGTCCAAGGATGCATAAATCCTTGGCATACTTCCTCCCATGTATCCCATTGTTTCATCCTCATGAATGTTGTGGACAATCCTCATTCTTTCTCCTTTATGAAGGAATTCCTTAGACAAGTGATTCCCCCCACATCCCCAACATTTAACAGGTTATTGCCTTTGCCTTTTCCCAAATGAATATGCATTCATTTGATCATTTTTTGTTTCCTGGCCTTGATGACTTGCTTAGGAGTTATTTCTGAAAAAGGGTGGCTTAAAATATTTTTGCATTTGATCATTTTTCTCTTTCATCTTGTCATTCCAAGTCTTTTGGAACACTGTTCGTCCTTTGATTTGCTCATAAAGGTGCCTTGCTCTCCTTATGGTTTCCTCCAAGGTCTTGGGGTTTTCATATTGAATCTTATCACTATAGAAGGAGGGTAACCCACTTATAAACCTTTGTATTTTAACCTTCTCATCCTTGATTAAGTCAACATACTTCAACAATTCAAAGAACCACTTCTCATATTCCTCCATTTTCATGGTTCCCAACTTGAGTTCAAATAACTCTTTCATCTTTCTCTCATAGTAATTCTCGGACAAATATTTCTCTTGGAAATATCCTTTGAATTGCCTCCATGATATTCTCTTATCATCTAGGTTCTTGGCTTTCTTAAGTTGATCCCACCATATGGTTGTCTTTCCTTGCAAGTGGTAGGTGGCAATCCTAGATGGAAATATTTCTTTATTTCCAACAGCCAAGTCTCTGCCTCTTCTCCTTTCCTGTGCTCACCATTGAAAGTAGGTGGCTTTATTTTCCTGAGTTCACCTTGCAAGATGTCTACCCCAGGCCTTTTTCTTTTCCTCCAAACAAGATACACGCTTGGGTTTCTTCCTGGTCCTGAACTTGCATGAGTTATTCTAGTGGACTACCTTGGAGAATGATGGATCCTTCTCATTCTTCTTGACTACCTATCATCTCCATAATAATCCATTTTGTTGTGAGAACTAGATGTTGATACTTTTCTATCACTAGTTGCTTGCTTGGTTCCATAATCTTTGTTAACTCGTTTATGCAACATGTTCAAGCTCTAAAGTATCTCTTCATGAGCCTTCATAATCCTTTCATTATCATCCCTATAGCTTTTCACTTCCCTATGTAGACTTCTCATAGTGACAAGCTCTCTCCTACCTCTTCTTCCATTTGACTATTCTCAGCATTCCCCATGTTGATATGCAGAGCTCTGAACTCTTCCCCATGGTTGTAAGACCCTTGAACATATTCCATGAGTTTAGTCCTCGTATAAGAACTAAGTTATTTTTGTACCTTTAATTCTGCAAGAACTGTAGCCAACAAAATTTGTTAGGATAAAATAATTAACAAGATCCATGAAATTATGTACAATTGTGTTCCCATACTATATCACAATTCTTTGTGTTCCCATACTATATCACAATTTTTTCTTTCATGAGTCTTCCCGAAACCTTTCAACACTTGGATTATTTTTCCATCTATTCGGACACACAAACTCATGGACTTGTGGACTCACGATAGCATAATTCTTCCTTTCATAAGTTCGTCTGAAAAGTCTCAACACTTAGATTATTTTTCCATATATTCGGACTCATGGACTTGCTAACTCGTGAAAGCATAATTCTTCCTTTCATAAATCTGTCATAAAAGTCTCAACACTTATATTATTTTTCCATTTATTCAGACTTGCGAACTTGAGAAATCACGAAAGCATAATTCTTCCTTTCATAAGTCCGTCTGAAAAGTCTCAACACTTAGATTATTTTTCCATCTATTCGGACTCATGGACTCGCGGACTCACAAAAGAACAATTATTCATTTCATAAGTCCATCCGAAAAGTCTCAACACTTAGATTATTTTTCCATCTATTCAGACTCATGAACTCACGGACTCAAGAAAGCATAATTATTCCTTTCATAAGTATGTTTAGAAAATCTCAACACTTAGATTATTTTTCCATCTATTCATACTCATGAACTCACGGACTCGCGGACTTCCAAATTCATGAAAGCATAATTATTTCTTTCATAAGTCCATTCAAAAAGTCTCAACACTTAACCATTCTTCCACTTCTTCATGGACTCGCGAACTCACTGACTCACAATAAGTCCAACACTTAGTTTTTTTTCTAACTTTGTGGACTCGCGGACTCACGGAATCATAATAAGTCCCAACACTTAGTCATTTTTCTATATTTGTGGACTTGTGGACTTGTGAACTCACAGAGTCATAATAAATCCCAACACTTGGTCATTTTTACCTTTGCGGACTCACGAACTCACAGACTTACAAAATCATAATAAGTCCAACACTTAGTTGTTTTTACCTTTGCGGACTCGCGGACTCACAAACTCATAATAAGTCTAACACTTACTTGTTTTTACCTTTGCGGACTCATGGAATCATAGAATCACAGACTCATAATAAGTCCCAACACTTAGTTGTTTTTACCTTGCGGACTCGTGGACTTACAGACTCATAATAACTCCCAACACTTAGTTGTTTTATAACTCCCTGCCTCTGTCTACCTATCAACATGGCAGTACACGTCATAAGAGAGGGTTGTATTCCAGGGAAAAAAAAAAACTAAAAATAACTTCTATCGTCAGATCTGCAACCTTATAATGAACGGTCCAGATTGACTACAAAAAACCCTAAAATAAACATGACGTCACCCCTTTAAGGCAACGTTTTGACACTTTTAGAAAATCGTTAACCTTGGAGATGAAACATTGGGCCTCCAAAGGCCTCCCTATCATGCACTAGGTTCTCCTCTATCAATTCAATGCCTCTCTCCATCCACAAGGTGCCAAGTGTTAAGTCAACCACACCACCACACCAAACCCTAGCCCTAGGGTGGCATCAATCCCTCTCTAAGTGATGTTTTGGCCTCCAAAGTCCAAAACGTTGGGCTTGTAGGGGCTAGGTGAGGTCATCCAAAGTGGTCTCTCAAGCCTCCAAAGGATTTCATTATCATCCAGTGTGAAATCCATGGGATTCATGCCACAAGGAAACCCAAGCTAGGCTTATTCCTCCAAAAGTGTCCACCAACTAGGTCCTGCAAAGACAATGAATACGCCCTCCAAGGATCTCAATTCAAATGCATCATGATAAGTAAATAAAATCAATTAAAGATCCACCTAAGCATTTGCATCAAAAACCACTTCATCAAACTAAACAAGTTCTCAAAGACCCTATGCAATTTGTCAAGTTTAGGTATGGGAGGGTTGACAAACCGACCTATTGGGTGAATCATACCTTAATTTTAGGAGTGTTTCCCAAGTGGAACCCCTCTCTAAGGCATGTGGAGAAGATTATATGAATGGGGACAAGACTTGTGGGCATGGGGTTCGTGACATATAAGGGATCGTAGTGTCTCATTTATGGGTTCCTTCGTAGAGGGTGTGTCGCACCTTTGTTTTCAATGCATCCTTTTTCCAAGCCCATTTAATGCCATTAATTAGTTAAGGTCCAAACAGTGGGTACTCCCTAGGGGTTAATCAATTAGCTTGAGGGGAAATACCACAATGTCACTTGAATCTAGAGTTACACAAAGTGCCATATGAATGGAAAGAAAGGGACACCACATGCGTGTACACACCTCAACAAGTGGGACATTTATATAATGTGAATTTTGTTTTCATAGGTCTTTGATTTTTTAAGAGAATCATTTCATTGTTCTCAAGACCTCTTTGGGAAAGCATCTGGAAGGTTAATAATATGGATTTTTGTCTTTTTCCAGCGACATTCCCTCTGGGCCTTCAACCCTTTCTTTCCATGAAATGAGGCACAATCCCCTCTTGGGTTAGTACACCCAAAAATCCTAAAAGATAAGGAGATGAGGGGATGAAGTTTGGAAGGTGGAAAGTATGGTCAGGAAAGGTACGATGACCTGTCAAGGGGACCTCCCAGTAGAAAACATATCCCTAAGGGTGACCACTTACTAGGGCACAATGTCAACCACCAAGATGAAACAAGGCAAAGAGCATAATTTCCAAGAAGACGTTACATAATCAAAATCAGTTTCAAATGCAACAAACTCAAATACCTAAAATATTGAAATGAAACTTACCATTATACCTAGTTTGTACCTCATGGAGCAAGACCCAGTGTCTTCCGGAAGCCAACTAATGTGGTGGATACCCTCATGTTGAACCTGAGATATGTGGTGGTGAGGCAGGTCTCTTTCTGTGCAAGTGGACATTTCCAACTATTTGTCTCTCAGAGGGCCTCGAGACATCGTCTCCTTAGTTATCCCTAGGAAATGGGGATAACAAGAGGCATTCTCTAGATCTGATTGTTATGTTTGGAAATGCAATAGATATTGATAATAATATGGTGGTTTCTGACATGTTATTATCTCTTTCCCCCAATCTATCGAGAAAGGTGAAGGTGGGTAAGGATCCAAAGTTGCATTATCCATTTTTAACCATATGGAATCTTGTTTAAAAGGAGGACTTATGACATTGTTATAATTTGAAGAGGATAAAAAACCAACACCCTTTTTACCCTTAGAAATGAAAAATCAATTATTAAAGGAATCATTTCCACCCATTAGATACACAAGGTAACAATTTCATTATGGCAAGCCATTAGTTTTTGATGAAATGGATGTTTTTATGAATTTTGAAAATCATCTTCAACGTAAATGTCTTTTGGACCAGCATGCCATATGAATGATATTGATCAAACTTTTATGAGAAAGAGTAATGGCCACTTAGATTTCATTGATCATCCATTAGAGACTGCTATACATATTTTTTTAAAGGATTTGAATGAGAATTATGAGGAAAATTCCAAGAAACACATGAAATCAACATTTGGGGTCCCTGTTAACAACGAGAAAATGTTGTTTGAGTTTGGAAATGAGATGGTTTCTCGTGAATTTCAAGGGTAGAACAGAGGAATGTCAAAATCATTGATTATGGGTTTCCCCACTCTACTTGTGCAAGTAGTTGGCAAAAATATGATGAAAGCAAAGAGGATGGTAATTTCCAGCACATATGTTTTGAAACTCATGACTTATTTGATGGAGCTCTTACTCTTTGGAATGACAATGCTATTAGTAAATGTATTTCCAACATTTGCTAGATGTTGGTTTTGACATATAGGATGAAGGTCAAAAAGATCAACACAGAACATTTGAAACTAATAAACCATTTGGTGAATCATTCCCTTCTTTGATCAATGGTGATGTGATTTCAAATCATTTTAACCTCAATTTAATCATGTTTTTGACATGGACAGGAAGTATAATCAGCGATACATTAAAAAGTGGAAGGAATTAGTAGTCATCCTTGCATATGATGATAAAAGTATTGTTGTATTTTTTGTTGGGAGTGATCATCAGAGAGAGAGAGAGAGAGAGAGAGAGAGAGAGACCTTCACCATGGGAATTTGTATTTTCTAGACAACAATAACATAAGAAGAAGAGTGCTAGTATGAGAGTGAATATTGGAAAGACACAATGGTCTCATATTTACAAGAGAACGAGGATTTTGTCTTTCATGACAGACGTGATCATCAAAATGGTAGATATGATAGTTTTGATTGTATAGCTTGATAGTAAATGAAAAGTGTTAATTTGATATTCAAGAGAAAATCTTATTTGTTTTCTACACTTGATTTTGAGTGTAATGGATTATCTAGTCATTAAATCTCTAATACCCAAACAAATACAGTAGAAATAAACATCAATTTAATCATCATCAATTGATAAAGTAAAGGGATACCAATTGCATAATTCACGTAATATTTGTGAGTAGTTTACCTGAGAACTAACGAACTCAACTTACTTGCAACTTGTAACATTCCCCAGCCCAACTAAGGAACATTATTGTGCGGAATACTCATAAAAACGAAAATTTTTGTTATCTAATTAAATTCTTGTAGCTTCCATCTACGAATTAAAATCATATTTAGATATTGTTCGCTACCATTAAATTAATGCATCTACACCATACTAAAATAGACATGAATGCAGCTTAATAATTCAACACAATGACATATAAATGATTTTTAAATACAGAGAGTTTATGCACAATAGATTAACTCGTAAACAGAGCACATAAACAGATAAAACACTTATCTCTTATAATCAATTGTGCAATTGGCTACTTGACATGGATGTTCCACCCAACCATAGACTAATTGTTCCAAATCTCAACATTCAATCACCCTCGAGTTTAGGCTAATAATACACAAAAGAGGGTGGCCTTTCATTGACCATTCACAACTCATAATTCTCACAACCCACTGGTATTCTCCTACAATTATCTCAATTTTCCACCAGCTCTCTTCCTCTCAACATTCCCAACCCAAGGAATGTACCTCTTCATTGATCCCAATCCCTCATGCATCCCATTTGTTTATCAAGGTCTCTCTGGCATAGGTAACCAGGAATCTCTCAGCTGGAAACTCCAAGGAAGTTGTTGCTAGGAAAACTACCAGCAAACAACAACAAACACGTGTTGTTACATTGCAAATCACACATGAGTTCACTCTATTTTCCTGGAAACCTTGCTCTTCAGTATTCAAATCCAAATACGCATGCTCTAGAATTCACCCTCCATGGATGTTCCATCTCCAGGCTCTCTTTTTTTCTCTTTACTTGTTGCTCATGCACCAAAAATGAATGTCTAAAACTATTGTCCCAGCCCATACGAATTTCCACTCCTTTGGCTTGGCTTTCTTGACTCAGACACTTCCCCAAGTTGATTGTACTCAACCCCCATGCTCCCAATAACTATGGGATGTGACTACTCACACCCACCCTTTTACATATATTCAATGATTGGATTTGGGAACACTCAATCAGAAATTAGAAGGTTCATATACCAATAGCAAATTTAGGAAAATGGGTTGAATTAATATACATGGGTAATTCCCCCTTGGACCCTCTCTTGGGAATTCTCTTAGAATCTCCCATTTCTTGTGGATTAATTCATCCCCCATCTCTGTCCATGTCCCCTTAGAAACTGGTATCACATTTTATTATTAAAACATAGAAATATAATTCACATATTACATTGTTTGGTCATAGCCACATATTATATCAACATTAAGCATTAATTAAACTAGGGATTATACTGGGGATGTTACATTTCCCTTCCACATTACGTTCCTCAGACAACAAATTCGACATGATGATGAAGACCATGGAAAATTTGATGGAAAGAATGTCTGTGGGAAACAGGCCTGTTGCGCGAGAACAAAAAAACCCACAACCCAGGAATCAGAATCTATGGAGGGGTCAGATTCCTTAAATCAAGCAGCAGGACCCACGTGACCAGCAAACAAGACCTCCTTTCCAAAAAAACTACATAGAGGAGGATTTTGACCAGCCTTTCGACGACCAGATGCATTGTTGTGATGACAAAAACCCATGTGTGTTCTTGATGAAGAGCGAACACGATCAGTATATGAGCCAAAATGAAGAATTCACGTTGGAAACCGATGATGGTATGATACTCTAAACAGGTGATGCACCGTCTTGGGAGACGGAAAAATTCAAGAAGGGTTATCAAAATGCTATCATGTAGTTCCAGAAGAAGTACAACCTCCGGAGTAAAGATGTGTCTGTTGAGTCGAAAAGAACAGACTCTGCAAAGCAGCCTACAGCAGACACACCTTCCACGAGCCGACCGGGACCGGATAGCGTAGCCAAGGGTGCAACCGAGAAGACGAAGTCGAAGGAGGAATTCCCCAAAAGGGCCCCAGAGACAAGGTGAGAAACGAGCGGAAAAGAGGTAGAAAAAGCATGTTCCCCTTTCAATTTTGAACATGAAATGGCCAAAATCAAAATCTTCGTCCCATTCAATGAGCTAATTAGAAAGGGCGAGTATTGGGAACAAATCATTAAAATGTTGAAAATAGGAGGGGCCCCCGATACTCTGAACGTTCAAGATGACCACCCCGCCATCTTGTTTGGCCCACGTGTCGAAGAGATGAGCGATGATGAAGACGTCCCCCCTTTTTATATCAGTCTGAAGATCCATGATCTGAACTTGGATAATGATATGCTAGATTTCGGTGCATCACATAATCTCATGCCGAAGGTGATCATGGACGAGCTGGGTTTAGAAGTCACTAGACCATACAAGGACCTTTTCTCCTTCAATTCGAGGTAAGTCAAATGTTTGGGTCTTATCAAAGACCTAGTTGCATCGTTGGCCCAAATCCCCGCCAAGAACATGGTCATGGACATAGTCGTCGCAGACATACCCCCGAAGTTCGGCATGCTGCTTTCAAGATCGTGGGATGTGAAGCTGAAGGGCGCATTGCAGATGGACATGACTTACGCCACTATCCCTGTTTTTTTCTACGACAGAAGATTGTATAGAGAAGTGTTGTTGAAATACATGGTAAGAAGCAAGACATGTCCCCACAATCATCCTATATACGTTGTCAACACTGAAGTAGGTTCATCTATATTCTACAATGATTTTAACTGCGGAGAAGAGGGATCAACGAACATCACGACAGCTGACGAGGAAACCGCGCCGAATACAATAGAGTGCGTTAACCCAAAAGACCGCATGGAAGGCGGGGTGTGGAACATGAGTTTTGACAGCGCAGTTAGCCGACAGGGAGTTGGGGCTAGTATATGGGTGAGCCCCCCTAAAATAATCACAAAATTGCGTCCATACAAGCTCGCATTTGAATGCACTAACAACATGGCCGAGTATGAAGCGTTAATATTGGGCTTACAAGTTTTGAAAGAGCTAGGCACGCAGAGGATAGCAGTGCACGCAGATTCCAAGTTGATCATCAATCAGGTAAAGGGTGTGTATCAAACCAAACACCCCAGGTTGCGCGCATACAGAAATCTGGCTTTGGATCTTTCGAAGGATTTTCAGAGTATGACCCGACTGCTATCCCCAAAGAGAAGAATCAGATCATCGACGCGTTTTCCACCTCCGCCTCGGTTTTCAAGATCCCCACTCTTCTAGATAAATGATACAAAATCGAGCTCAGGCACATGCCGGCAATACCCGACAACATCAAACACTAGCAAGTGTTTGACGATGACAAGCAGGTGGAAAGGTTCCTCCTCATGAGCGACAAGTTCGCTAACATGAACATTGACAGGGAATATTGCGGCGACAAAGATGCAGACGCAGACACGCACAGCGACGGCGACCTTTTCCAAGACCAGATTGTGGGAAGGGATATAATACAACTGAAGAACAATATTATTCTGAAGGGGTTGGTTCTGCTAGAAACACTGTTTGACAAAAATGACGTGGCTAAGAACCTCAAAATCACCACAAGCGCAGAAGACGTGGAAGACTACAACATCGGGACCGAGGCAGAGTCGAAGATGGTAAAATTATCAAAAGCACTCGGTCCGGAGGTCAAGCACGATTACATAAATCTCATGAAAGATTTCCCGGACATTTTTGCGTGGAGCTACGATGATCTGAAGGTGTATGACACAAAGGTGATCCAACACGTTATCCCTCTCAAGGAAGATCAGAAGCCTTTCAAATAGAAGTTGAGACGAATAAACCCCCTGTTACTGTCGTTGATCGAGAAGGAGGTAAAAAATATTTTCGATGCCAAAATCATTTTTTCCTTAAGATTCGCGAAGTGGGTAGCTAAATTAGTGCCTGTGAGAAAGAAAAATGGCGAAATTAGACTGTGCGTAGACTTTCGAAATTTGAATAAGGTGTCTCTGAAGGACCACTACCCCCTTCCCAAGATGGACTATATCCTGCAAAAGGTAGTGGGATCTCAAAGGATGTCCATGTTGGATGGCTTCTCGGGATATAACCAAAGCATGGTCCACCCGGACGACAGATAGAAGACGGCTTTCACCACTCCATGGGAACGTTCATGTACGCTAAGATGTCATTCAGCCTGATAAACGTTGGCGCTACTTTTTAGAGGGAAATGGACATAGCGCTTGCTGATGAGAAGGAAAAATTCATCTTGATTTATCTTGACGACATCACAGTGTACTCTACCTCCGATAAATAGCACCTCGAGCACCTGAAGAGGGTTTTTCAAAAGTGCAGAAAGTTCGGCATATCATTGAACCCGAAGAAATATCATTTCACGATGGAGGAAGGCAAGCTTTTGGGGAACATCATTTCCAAAGAAGGCATTAGAATAGACCCCAGCAGGGTTGAAGGAATTTTGAATATTGGCACCCCGCGCAGTAAAAATGAAGTACAATCTTTCCTAGGTAAGGTAAATTTTTTGAGGAGATTTATCCCAAACCTGGTGCAAATCATAAAACATAAAACTTGTATGCTCAAGAAAGGAAACGATATCAAGTGGAACCCATAGGCCAATAAGTCATTCGAAGATATCAAAGTGGCCTTGACTAAAGCCCCTGTGCTAGCCAACCCTGGCTTCACGAAATATTTTCTCCTTTTTTCATTCGCTTAGAACACACTATTGTCGGAATACTTTTGCAGAAGGACGAGCAGGATTTCGAGAAACCCATAGCCTACTTCAGTCGGACACTACGCGATGCTCCCCTAAAGTATGACAATATGGAAAAGAAGGCATATGCCTTAGTGAAGGCTCTGAAGGAATTCAGGATGTACATATTCCACTCCCATGTCATCGCCTATGTGTCCAGCAGTTCAGTAAAGAATATCCTGACTCAGCCTGACCCAGAAGGAAGGAGAGGGAAATGGATAGCAGACATGTTATAATACGACCTTGAGATCAATTCGACGAAGTTGGTCAAGGGTCAAGGCCTCGCGAAGTTGATGGCGCAGTCGGACTGTGACGCGATAGTTATGAACTTCATTGTCGATCTGTCAAAATGCCCCCAAGAAGAAAACGTTAGGCAGATACCTCAGTGTTTCATCAATTCGCCATGGTATGCAGATATCATATATGTTTTAGAAAATCTCCAGGCCCCTCCAAGCATGAGCAAGACTAAGGAAAGATTCCTCAAGCTGAAGGCGGTTAAGTTCTGCGTTTTGCATAATTCGCTTTATTGGAAGGATCCCGGAGGAATATTGTTGAGTTGTCTACTGGAAGAAGAGGCGAAATGGGCCATACAAGAGTTTCACAGAGGCGACTGCGGGGGACACCATTATTGGAAGACAACCGCACACAAGATCCTGAGGGAAGGATATTATTGGCTGATGAATTTCACTGACGTATATAAAGAGGTCTCCAACTGTCACGAGTGCCTGATTTTTTATGGGCAAAGAAAGTTGCAACCTCTGTCGTTTAATCCAATCTCAGTCGAGGCACCTTTCATGCAGTGGGGGATAGATTTCATAGGAGAAATAAACCCACCATCCTTCACGTAGCATAAATGGATTCTCATGGCCACCGATTATTTTACAAAGTGGATCGAGGTGGTCCCCACAAAGCAAGCCACCGACTTGGTCATCATACAGTTCCTGGAGACAAACATTTTGTCAAGGTTTGGATGTCCTGTAAACATCATAACAGATAATGCGACCGTGTTCAAGTCTAAAAGGATGGAGAAGTTTTGTTAGGACTATAACATTACCTTGGGACATTCCACAGCATATTATGCATAGGGAAACGGGTTAGCGGAATCCTCGAATAAGAGCCTAACCAGAATCATCAAAAGGCTCTTGCAAGACAACAAGAGATCCTGGCATAAGAAGCTTATCTACGCGATGTGGGCAGATTGGGTTACCACCAAAAAGTCCATATCAACGTCACCTTTCCAGATCGTTTATGGCGCAAATGCGATCTTTCCTATTGCATTGGGACCGCCCGTCAAAAAATTGTTGCAAGAACAGGAGGCTGAGCCGAATGATGCGCAGAGGAGGATAAACCAGCTGATTCACACCCAGCAGGCAAGGGAACAAGTGTATAATCGATCTCAAATCCATCAGGAGAGGATAAAGAAATCTTTCGACAAACATTCCAAGCAGGGAAATCTCCAGGTTGGAGATCTAGTGTTGAGATGGTATGCAAGAAATGAAGATAAAGGAAAACATGGAAAGTTCGATCACCTTTGGACGGGACCATACAAAGTCGGTGACTGCGGAGACAATGCTTATTTCCTGAAAGGACTGGATGGAGAATGTCTTGGTTAAGGGCCTATAAACGGCAGGTTCCTCAAGCATTACCTAATGTAATAAAGTTTGTTTAAGTCACCAGTCATTGTAAATAGTTTCTCAATTTACATCGAGTCAGTAGGCCAGCAGAAAATTGAAGCCCGAAGTGAAGGCCCTAAGTTTATGCTAAAGTCTTAGAAGTTGTGTCGTTGAGTCTAGTTTGTTTTATTTTCGTTCGTCGTTTATATTTCTTAGTATCTAGACATCAAATAAAGCCCAATGGTCAGGCACTTGGTTTACCATTCTTTGCCACCTCACAGGGAGGATAGCATCCCCGTTGGAGCCAGCTATTAGCGCCGCCACTTTTCTTTCCATTTAGAGACGATTTTGAGTCACGTCATGATCCATGTGCCCAAACATGTGAAGTCGGGTATGTAACACCGTGAGAATGAAGTCAGCAAATGGTCGATTGGCCCTTGGAAATGGGAAAGGGTGTCAGAGTCGGAAACTGTATACGTGGTACGGGCATGTCTTTCCCCAAAAGGTCGAATCTTGTTAAAAAGCCAGTTCTACGTACCCCTGTCGATTCAAATGGTTAATATAAGGCCACGTCGGCAAGTGCCACAGTTATTATTAGTTCAACATGAGGGCCGAAGAAATGAAGAATTGCAGCATTCGTATTATACATGCACTGCAAGTTGTATCACTTGCACTCCACACACCGAGATTTTCCATGAACAACCTGAAGGCTGACTTGAAACATCTCGTCACCATAAATTCATTGATTTCCAACATGCTTTCCTCTCTCGACTGATTCGCTATAAATCCCAGACATTGGGTGTGCTCTCTAGTCGTAGAACCTGGTTCAAGTTGTTTTTTGCAATCTTCCCTTTTCTAGTTCAATTGTTTCAGAACTGCTCCCCGATACGTTCGTTCAAAAGTTGCGCACAGAGTATACCTTAGTCGCACCATGGTGGCTCCTCAGAGAACAGGAAAGGGTGCGTGGAGCAGAATAACTGCGAGGTCCGAACCTCAAAGAGATTGGGATTCTTTCGCGCCTACAGCAACCATTCCCAAAGATGTAGAAGAAACCTTTCTTCCACTTACAGAAAAGAACAGTTTAAGATGTGGGACATATGAAACGAATAAATTCACACAGAAGAGGGAGATGGAAGGAGCTTCCTCCTCCGAACAGAAGTTGCCTCGGAGGAGGGGTCAGCCAAGAAAGAACGAGGAGATCACGAAAGTTCAAATTCCAGAAAGACCATGCGGTGGACCGACAGCTGAAGGACTACTCAGGCGCGTCACCCAGCTAGAGTTTGTCAGATATTTGAGCCGGGAATGCAGGATCAAAACAAGGAAGGCGAGAGCCACAGGAACGAATGAGGAAATGTCGTCTGAGCAGTTGAAGCAAGCAAAGATGGCTATCGTTGAGCTGTATCAGGAGAACAGAGAATTAAAATGACAGCTAGCGACAAAGACCGCAGAGGCATCAACTGCACAGAGTCACGGAGGGAACGTGGTGTGACTGAAAAGGCAGCTAAAAGAGGCTCAGAACGTTATTGTCCAGCTACGAGAAGCACAAAGGTTGGCAGAGGAAAATCACACGCAGCATCTCGGAGAGCGCGGGGCCGCCGAACAGGGGGTCTGTGTGGCTCTTGCTAGCGCACAAGGAGAGAAAGTTTAATGGGTGGCATCCTTCTTCACAACAGTTTTGAGTGATACGCGTCTTCTGAAGCATCTCACCATTTTGATAACGGTCATGAAAATCGAACAGTTGTTCGTTGTGCACAACCCTCTAGCTAATAGGCGCATAACAGAAGGCGAAACTGATGTTGCAGACAACAAACTTTGGACAGACACATGTTCATGGGGATGCCTAATCAAGAGATACAGTGACATATTTTTCCTACGTCGAATCCTGGCCGATGGTCAGACCTCATGGTGATCCTGAAGGCGGTTGTTAGTAGACATAAATTATTGTTGCCTTTTTTAGATAGCGTCATGCGAAGAGTTTTTGGCGCATGTGGCGTGGTTTTCCCTAGTCTAGGTTTAGCAATTAGAAAGCAGGGCAACCCAAGTGGCACCCTCGCTTATATATTTCATCTTTTCGATGTAAGCCAGGTTGGTTGGCAATTTTGAGAAACAAATGTTATTGTATGTAGTCTGAGTTTTTCACTGAAATTTAATGCAAAGGTCCTATGATTTGATATAAAGATTATAGTTGTGATAGTTGAATGTATTGGGTATCTTTCTTTGCGTATGTTTTTCCTGTTATCTCTTATTTCATATCTCATATCGTCTATTTTGGAACGAATTTTCGAACCTGCGGATTCGCTGCACTGCGCCCCTTGTTCGCGCCACTTAGAAAAAACGTTTTTTTCTCAAGCTAACTCTGAATTCATCCACAACGATGCTCTTGAGTTTCTTCCTATGTTTTTCTCCCGCCACACTTTACAGTTAACACTGAAGGTTGTCTCTCGCCTAGCCTTTTCCTCTCGAATCCAGTCACTGAGTCATTTGTTTCGTCTCTTCCTTAGACTGACTCCATAGCTCGAGTTTTACCTTTCTGCGCCAATATAACCAAAAACATTTTATCATCGGTGTTAAATATAGCCAGTGTTTGCAAATCCATATCCC
Source organism: Picea engelmannii (assembly GCA_009831015.1). Lineage (NCBI taxonomy): Eukaryota > Viridiplantae > Streptophyta > Pinopsida > Pinales > Pinaceae > Picea > Picea engelmannii. The sequence continues at coordinate 234,626 of ML789462.1, forward strand.
GCGCAGAGACTGTGTTATTTCTGAGAGAGCCCTCTCTAGATCCGAAAGGCTAGTTTCGGATCTCAAAGTTGGTTGTGTTGCCATCCTAATGCACACTTGCCAACGTGAGCTAAGTCCAACTCACTTAGTGTGCCCTCGGAGACACAATGTCTAAGTTCCAAGTCCACACTGTCACCTTGACTGGAACTTCTTCCTTCTAGGTTTACTCCTAGGGAAGCCAAGGGGGGTAGTCCCTAGTTACTAAGTTAATTTTAAAATTAATGTTCTAGGAGTTAATTTTAATTGGTTAAAGGCTAAGGGGAAAACTAGCCTAGGATGTTCAAGTAGCAATGCAAATGCAAGTCTTAATCTAAATGAAAAGCATCCCTTTCCCTAAGTCAACTAAAGACTAGTGCCTAAGGTTGGGCAATGGGGTCAACTAAAGTTTTACAAGTAAATCAAAAACTACCCAAAACCCAAGGTTAAAGTTACTTACAAATAATACAAAGTGAGATTAAACAAACTAAATGACTTATGTTACCAAGGATTTAGCTTCTAAAAGACATTATAAATGATTTAAACATTTAAGCATGAGATTATGAGCATATGAAAGTGAAATGACTTAAGGAAAATAAAGCTTGGAAATGATGATAACTAAATATATTCTAACTAGATAGCATTATAGATCATCACATATAAATTTCCCTTTAAGCCAAGGCGATTT
>ML789462.1:236249-257984 GCA_009831015.1 Picea engelmannii
ACCTCAAGAGGCAAAGTGAAGGCACTTGGATGAAGTCCAAGTGTCAAATCCACATCAAATGAGCAAATCTCAATGAGTGGGTACACCATCTAGGGTTTGAAAACTAGATCTATGGTGTAGAAAAATGTAGGAGGTGTTGGGATAAAGCAAAGAGGTGTAAGAGGCATTGGGATTGATGCCAAGGAAGGTGAGAGGTCTCAAATAATTTTTAAAAAATCATTTGTGGAGTTTCTAGAAGAGGGGGGGCGTAACTCCTCTTGGAGGGAGCAAAAAAAGTGTGAAAATGAAAAAATGGAGGGGAATTAATGAAAAAAAATAAGTGGGACCATCCTAGGAGGTTATGTGGAAGTCAAAGGGAGTCATAACTCATGAGAGGGGGCCCCAAATAAGTCACAACAACCTCCACCAAGGAAAAATGTCACTTGCCCTAAGGGGGCATAATTTTTTAGTGTAAAAGGTGGGTAAGGGGTTAGAATAGGTTGGAAAAGGTTGGTATGGGTTTGGGTAGGTTAGGAGGGTCTAACTTGCTCATTGCCACCTTAACACTCACTCACTAACTCCAAATTACAATAGTTTTGACATTTTAATAATGTCACCTTAGCAATTAAAATTGTTGTTTTGACTAAGACTGACTCTGAGTGGACTAAGACATAGTAAACTTAGTCTGACTGAGATGAAACGTGGTCTATGGGTGTAGGGGGTGCTATTCTATTTCTTTTGAGCACAAATACCCCTATCAAAAACCCAAAGACCCAGTTTTTACAATATTTGCTCAAAAAATAATTAATTAATTAAATTATTAAAAATTTAATTAATTAAAAAAAATCTATCTAGACTCGACGAAATTCCGCGAAACTTTCTACACTGTCTGGCATGGTCATTTACAACATTCCTAAACAAAGGCTACCAAAAAAATGAGACCATTAGAGCGTCTTTCACCACTTTGGAGGAAATTATTGCATATGTGGAGGGAAAAACTCAAGGGAAGTCGGTCAGGCCCTAAAGCCCGGTTGACATTCTGAGGATAAAAAACCCTCAGTGAAAGGAACTCCCCCAATGGAAACACCCAAGGTACCTGACCTAACTATGATCCATGCATATTTATTACATTATTAACCCACGCAGGGGTGCAGAAATTTTGTTTACAAAATTTTGTGCTGGGGTATTAGATACCCAAGTAGAACCAAAACTGTCTTCATCAAATTTGCATCTGGTGATGCATCTTCATGGCACATGAGTTGAACCCTAGCTGAATAGGCGGTCAACAGGTTGAAAAATTACCTTCGTCGTATGTTTATTAGCCAAATAGATTTACGGAGTGCTAACAACATGATTAAATTTTTTCTTCAAAAAACTGAAATGAATTGAAGGTTAATGGTATAGAGTTATAATGCATTAATTCATATTTTGTCTCAGGTTCTAAGATTTCATCTGGAATTTGAAAATCAATGTAGCTCAAGGGCTGCAATTCTGGGTCTAGAACAGCTTCCATATCATCATTGACATCTTCAACTGAGTGATCAAAACGTTCTTCATCTTTACTATCGACAACTTGTTTATAATTTTCTCTCAGAATTTGAAATGAAGAGAAACATAAAGGCATAGATCTTTCACTTACTCTGAGATTTGTTGCACTTTCCTCATTGTTGTCATGATTTTTGTGCAAAGGATGATTGTCATATTTGATCTATAACTTAGCTTCCTCCTCCCAACAACATGATGCTGATGGTTTTGAAGAATTCACCTTGATGTAATCCTCATCATAGTTATCATACTTGGGTAGATCGTCCATGAAGAAAAAATCATCAAACATACACATCATATCCATTGATTGCTCTTATACAAGCTGAGTTGGAGTTTCATCTTTGACTATGTTGTGAATTGAATATATAAAATAATCATTTTCTAATCCATGATACCAAGGGTGAGCTACAAGGTGTTTAGGAACAGTGACCCTTTCTTTCTTTGTAACCAATGGAACATAATGCCCTTAAACATCAAGTTCATTTCCCATGATGACTTTCTGCATCATTTCTTTCATTGTGTTGGCCAGAATGTCCAGTTTATCTTATGAAGATTTCAGTTGCTCCTTTGCTATTTTCTTCCTTTCTTCTGCCTTGATATTTAACCTTTTGATCAGCAAATTTGCTTCCACACTAATCACACTATCTTACATCTCCTTGAGTGTAGTAGTATTCCTTTCTCTTAGTTGAAATGTCATATCCGGATCAAAGGCATCTGGGTAGTGTAAAAGAGATAAACCGGGAGGTGGTCTTATATCAGCAGGCATGGAATTGTAAACTTGATTGAATCTGGCTAAAAATTTATGCATTGTTTCTTTTGGCTGTATTTTCAAATGATCATACTCTTCTAGAATGAGGAAAATATTTCTCTTGATCTCCCATTTATTAAGGAAGATTTTTACAAACTATTGAATATTGGGAATGCTTGCAGCTGACAAACTTTTGAACCATTCCTTAACTCTACCTTGCAAAGATAAAGCAAAAAGCCTAATACAGACATCATCTTCCTCAACCTCAAAAAGATCAAGATAATTTTCAAAACCTTGTATGTGTTTTTCAGATGTGATATCACCATGTTCTCCATCAAATCTGGGAAGATGTTTGTAATAATTGGCAGGGAAATCATGGAGTATAAGGGGTAAGATAAGAGGCTTGTATCTATCTGGAATATTTACAGGTGTACGAGTATGTACAGGGGCTGTAAAACTAGGCTTGATCTCTTGAGGCTCCTCAGTTTGAATTTGATCAACACGAGTTTCAACAATATGGTCTTGACCAGGTTCGCACAAAGGGAAGAAATAATTAAAAATAAAACCAATTACATCTTGGATAAAATTCCAACTTGCATACCTGATCTTTTCAGATTGTCTTGTCATTGTTTCAGGTTCTTCCTCCAGTGCAGTCTTTGAAACTGATTGGATTTGATTGGAGTCGCCAGGTGGATGATTCAGCATTCTTGTGTCTAGTCATTGTCCAGCATCAATAATCAGATATGGAACTTTATATGCTTTCTGACGAAGGATCCCCAGTATGGTCGCCACTATGTTAGCACTCTGTAATTTACCCAAGGTTGCGGAGGCCGTCACTAAGGTAACATCAAACCACTTTGGAGTCCTAGATCTATCCCTCCAAGAATCAGAGAGGGCTCTCTCTGTCTGATCTAGATTTGTTTGTGATAGATTTTAGGCTAGTTGTTACTGTACAAAGGTTGGTTTATAAATTGGTTGGCTGGAACAGGAAGGGAAAACCATTGGGCTATGGAGTCACAATTCATAATGGATCAAAACCATGTCATGATAGTCTAATATTTCAAGGAAATGTAGGAAAATCCACTGGATCTTCAATATTTAATGCATGGAAAATATGAAAAGGTCTAGAAATCAAATCAAAAACAGAGCAATCAAGAATTTTGTTTTCAATCTTCAGTGGAAAAACACAAAAATTATTCCAAATCAATGAGAGAGGGTGCATTTAAACCAATTATGTCCTTTTGTCTCCTTAAAATAATTCAGACTGTAGAAAACAATTTTGATAACAGAGAGAAAAAATTAACAGAGAAAATAAACTTCATCAATGGGATTTGTCACAAGAATCCTGAAACGATCACATTGTATCGCTGGAAATCTCATCCATGAAGGCTTTGTGAGCTGTTTTACAAAAATTAAATCATGGTCCCCAACTCATCAACCCTTGTGCATTTGAATTATAACAATATATATAAATATTATATCCTAGGATCAGGAGGTCGAATTCAACAACCTCGGCCAAAAATAGAAACAAACCCCTGAAAATCTTGAACTGTTTGTCATGAAAGACGGGTCGAACTACTGAAAATAGGGGTCAACTCAAACATTTGTATCTTCCAAAATATGATAGTTGTGTGAAAACGGAAAGCAATTATTGTATATGAGTCCTTCCTGAACAAAAACCTCTTTCGATTTTTCTAAATTTATCTCCAGCTTCCAAAACAGCCACCGCAAGATCATGACCAAAACAGGAAAAAATGGAAGCCACAGCTAAATAATCCAATTACCTATGATTATAGGACCCCAACAGTTCTCACAAGACCTTGGGATGCATTTATTCAAAGTGTTTGTGACGGAAAGGAGAAACTACACTTTGACATTTTTTAGGAAGAATGTGTTCAAGAAGAAGCAAGAGTAGCTAACCGAGAAGCATTACTATAAAGAGATGAAGATCAAGCCCTAACTACTCATACTAAAGGAGGAAGAAAGAGGTCTTACTTCCAGAAAGAAACTCATAAAGAATCTCACCCTCCAAGGAGATCCAGAAGTTTCAGAAAGGTCAAAGAAGAGAAAAATATTTCTCATCCTACCAATGTTACCATTGTGACAAGATGGGACATATTGCTAAAAATTGTCCAGCTAGACAAGAAGAATACAAGAAGAGAAACAAGAGGCATCATGCCCATACAATTGAAGATGAAGAGCCAACCACAAAGATGATAAAAGAACAAATTGAAGAATGTGTCTTAATCTCTACCCTCTCAGGATCAGTGTCCCCTGGTGAGGACACTTGGCTCATAGACAGTGGTGCTTCCAAGCACATGACAGGTCAAAGAGATAGTCTCTCTTTCCTCACAAAAAATAAGTTTCCCCGGAAAGTTACACTTGGAGATGATTATCAATACCCTATCAAAGGAGTAGGAGAATCAAATTACAAACTTGATTCAGGGACCCCAATGAAGATGAAGGATGCACTATTTGTATCAGGTTTGACAAAGAACTTACTTTCTATCTCATCTTTAGAGAAGAAAGGATTTAGAGTTGCCTTCATAGATGGAGAAGTTCTCATGTGGCCCAAAGGAAAAACCATGGAAGAAGCAATTGTTATTGGAAAAGAAGAAGGTGGCTTGTATAAGCTAAAGGGTCACTCAGAAGCAGCCTTGACCCATTCCATTGAGAATCCATGTGAACTTTGGCATAGAAAACTAGCTCACATCAACTACAAGGCATTACCATATGTAAGAAAGGCAGTCACATGTTTACCAAAATTCAAGGTTGACCATAAAGGTGTGTGCAATGGATGTGAACAAGGAAATAACATCAAGAACCCTTTCCTGAAGAGAGACAGTAAAGAAGAAGGTGTCCTAGAGCTCATTCACTCAGATGTATTTGGCCCAATGCCATCAACCTCCATCAGTGGGTATGTATACTATGTGACTTTTATTGATGACTATTCTCGCAAAACATGGATTTACTTTTTGAAATCAAAAGATGAAGTGTTCAGTAAATTCAATGAATTCAAATCCTTGATAAAGAATCTCTCTGAAAGAAAGATCAAGATACTCAGGTCAGAAAATGGAGGAGAATATACCTCAAAAGAGTTTGCAAACTTTTGCAAAGATGTCGAGATCAAAAGGGAGCTCACCACTCCCTACAATCCTCAACAAAATGGTGTAGCATAAAGAAATAACAGAACTATAATGGAAGCAGCGAAGACTATGATCCATGATCAAGATCTTCCAATGCACTTATGGGTAGAAGCAGCAAAAACAGCAGTATATGTACAAAACAGATTGTCCCATAGTGCACTTGGGTTCAAGACCCCTGAAGAGATGATCTCCGGAAAGAAGCCAAAAGTAAGCCATCTCAAAATATTTGGTTGTCCAGTATTTGTACACATTCTGAAAGAGAAGAGAACCAAGTTGGACCCTTCAGGAAAGAAGGGAATATTTGTTGGATATTCTGAGGTCTCCAAGGCCTTCAAAGTTTATATACCAGGTTACCATCATATTGAGATAATCATTTGATGAAGATGTCGCACTCAAGAAATCAAGAAGATGTCATCTTGAAGAAATATATGAAGAATAACTTATGGCTCCCAGAGTTGTAGAACTAGTGAGGGAAGTCATAACTTCCCCTGATGAGGAGATTCTAGAACCATCAACCTCCCCAAATGAAGATCTCCCACAAGAGAAAGCCAGCCTGGGCAAGGGAACTTATACAAGTTGGAGAGAAGTATGGTGCCCCCGAAGGAACCATGAGACAAGTCAAAAAACCCAAGCCATTCTCCAGTTATATGGCTTTGATGTGTGACATCTTAGAGAAGGAGCCTACTTGCTTTGAAGAAGCTATTCAGAAGAAAGAATGGGTAGATGCCATGACAGAAGAATACCAATCCATTATAAATAATGATGTATGGGAAATAGTTCCTAGACCAAAGAGCAAGGATGTGGTATCTTCCAAATGGATTTTCAAAATAAAACATGTTGATGATGGAAGTATTGAGAAATATAAATCAAGGTTTGTTACTCATGGCTTTTATCAAAAGGAAGGCATTGACTATGAAGAGACGTTTGCTCCTGTAGTCAGATACACTTCAATCAGAACCATCACAGATCTTGCAGCTAATATGAAGTGGAAGTTACACCAGATGGACGTGAAAATAGATTTCTTGAATGGTGTCATTGAAGAAGAAGTGTATATAGAACAACCTCAAGGGTTTGAAGTTGAAGACAGGAAGACTCATGTCTGCAAGTTGAAGAAGGTTGTGTACAAATTAAAGCAAGCTCCTGGAGCTTGGTATGGAAGGATTGACAGTTTCCTGACGAGCTTGGGCTTTACCAAGAGTAAATTTGATTCTAACCTTTACTTCAACATTATGAATGATGAGTCTGTTATATTGTTGTTGTATGTGGATGACTTATTCTTAACTGGAGAAGAAAATATCATCATTGATTGTAAGAAGAAGCTTGTTACAGAATTTGAGATGAAATACCTTGGCCTAATGCATTATTTCTTAGGCCTTGAGGTCTGGCAGAGCCCAAAGAAGATCTTTCCTAACCAAGGGAAGTATGCAGTTGAAATATTGAAGAGATTTGACATGTTGGAGTGCAAATCCATGAATACACCCATGGAAACAAAGTTAAAGCTCCTGGTTGACACTTCATCAGAATTGATTGATGCTACGATGTACAGACAGATCATTGGATCGTTGATGTATTTGACGAACACCAGGCCAGATATATGTTTTGTTGTGAACACCTTGAGTCAATTTCTGGTAGAGCCCAGACGTGTTCACCTGGTTGTTGCAAAACATGTGATGAGGTACCTTAAGGGTACATCAGATTGTGGTCTTAGTTATAATGGAGACCGTGACTTCAGATTGAGTGGTTATATCGATTCAGATTGGGTTGGAAGTGTCTCTAACAGAAAGAACACTTCAAGATGTTGTTTCAGTTTGGGGTCAGCCATGATATCATGGCAGAGTAGGAAGAAATCAAGCATTGCTCTCAGCATAGCAGAAATAAAACACATTGTTGCATGCTCTGCCAGTTCTGAAGCCATATGGCTTCGGAAGTTGTTGACAAGTATATTCGATCTGGAGATGGAAGCAACCTTGATTCTATGTGATAACTAGAGTTGCATAAAGATGACAGGGAACCATGTGTTCCATGACAAGTCAAAACACATAGATATGTGATATCATTACATATGTGATATGGTGCAGAGAGGAGTCATAAAGCTCCAGTATGTTAGCACGGATTAGCAGGTTGTTGATATGTTGACCAAGCCTCTATCTCGTGTAAAGTTTGAGCACTTTCGAGATAATCTTGGTGTAGTCTAAAAGGACCTCCCTCAAAAGTGGGAGTAGTGTTGATGCCAGCCTAGTGCTGAAGATTTCTAGCTTCGTGTTGATGTTGTTGTGATGCCAACCTTGTGTTGAAGATTTCCAGCCTCGTACTGATGTTGTTATGATGTCAGCCTCGTGCTGAATATTTCTAGCCTCGTGCTCATGTTGATGAGATGCCAGCTTCGTGCTAAAGATTTCCAACCCAGTGTTGATGTTGATGATGCTCCATACTTCATGTTGTAATGTTGTTGTTGTTGATTATGCTCCAACCTTCATGTTGTGATGTTGTTGTTGTTGATGATGCTCTAGACTTTGTGTTGTGATATTGTTGTTGTTGATGTTGTATCAGCCTTGTGTTGTTATTGATGATGATGTATTAGTGTTTTACTAATCCATGTTGATGCAGATGATGATGATGTCATTCCAGCTCCCTGTTGTGAATGATGATATTGATGATGAGAAAAACTTTCGATGATTTATAGATATGCCAGTCAGTGTTCCAGATGTTGTTGATGTTGCTTCCTTCTCTCTCTCTTGATGATGTTGTAGAATACCCTTCTTGTTAGGGGGAGTGTTGAAATATTGTAACTGCAAAGAGTATTCTATTTATTATTGAGTTATTATTCATTGTATCAATCCCCTTTTGTGGATTGATCATGTCGGGCATTGTAATTAACCAAATCTCATTTTTTGGATTGGTCATACCCTAAATATATTATGCAAATTGAGAAGTCAACCCCCGAGCTAATTAAAGTGGTTTTAACCACTAAGAAGACAAGTCGGCCCTGCCAAGTGAAAAGACACATTTCCAGCTCCTGCCACTTTGTATAAATAAAGGAATTCATAGCCTCATGTGATCACTCACTTAACTCACTCATCTAGTGCGCAAGTTTGAAGGACGTTGCAGTTGTCAGTTGCGGGAAGAAGGAAGGGAGAGAGGTGCATTGCTCAGTAGAGGATATTCTCTAGTGTTTGGTTTATTGTCTTGGCATTGTATTGGCTATCTACATTAAGGAAGCTTTTGTTGGGTTTTCTCCCCCATAAGGGTTTCCCGAGATAAATGATGTGTATCTTGTGATTGTGTCTCTCTCAGTGATCCTATCTATGCTATGGTTATCTAGTTAATTGAAAAGAAACCTAATAATAGCTTAAGTCTTAACAAGAACCACACTCACTAGTGCTCAGCCATTAGGATCACGTTCACCTGTGCTCATCCACATGCACGTCCAACTCAACAGATCTTCTTTCTCACTGTGTTACACAAGAGATTAATCTAGAGTTCATCATCTCAACTCTCTACTCAGAGGAGGCTAATACATCGCTTCATCTCTGTCTCAGAATGATGCACCCAGCTCATGGGATTTCACACGTTCACATGTGCTCAGCCACAGGCACGTCAAACTCAACATATCTTCTTTCTCACTACGTTACATAGGAGAATCATATGGAGTTCATCTCAACTCTCTGTAAGGAGCAGGCCAGCACAACTTTCCAGTTCTATCTCAGATAGGAACCACGCACCCAACTCAGGGGCTCTCTCTCAGGTCTGTGTCCTGGAGGATGTCTCACGCAGTTGTAATCATCAACACTCCCTCTCAGCTAGGGAGGCATTCTCCACCAGGACAAGTCTCTCATGGAAGTACTTGAACTTTGTCCTGGATGTAATCATCAACACTCCCTCACAGCTAGGGAGGTAATCTTCACCAAGCTAGTTTCTCAAAGAAGTACTCAAACTTCATATTGGCAAGCGGTTTGGTGAATATATCTGCAATCTGCTCATGTGTGGGAAGATATTGCACGTGTACATCTTTCCTCTGCAACATGTCTCTGATATAATGATATTTTATCTCAATGTGTTTCGATCTATCATGAAACATGGGGTTCTCAGAGAGCTTCACACAGCTCTAGTTATCACAAGTAATAATAAGGTCCATCTCATGATCAAATAAATCTGTCAGAAGTCACACTACTTTGCAAACTGCCACACTCAATGTTATATACTCTGCTTTTACAATACTCAAGGCCATAGAGCTTTGTTTCCTATTGCACCAGGAAACCGTGGCAGATCCCAAGGTGAAACAACAATCAGATGTGCTCTTTCGGTCTATTGTGCTTCCTGCCCAATCTGGATCGGCATATCCCTGCAAGCTCAAGTCTACACTGGAGGCATATCTCAACCCATACTCAATTGTGCTACGTAAGTATCTCAGCACATGCTTTGATTTCTTTATCTCAGCTGACTCAGAAGAAGCTTCGTTCATCTTCTTCAAATTCATCATCATCGATGTAGGCATGGATTCGCAGTCCATCATCTTGAATCTCTTCAATATATTAACTGTATATTTTCCTTGACTCTGGAAAATATCATCAGTCCTCTTCCATACTTCTATTCCCAAGAAGTAATGCATCATACCAAGGTCCTTCATCTTGAATTCAGAAACCAATGCATGCTTGCATCCAACAATAAGGCTTCCTGAATAAGTCACCAAAATCAGGCACTCGTCACCAACAATGTGATAATATAGGTTCGGGTCAAAACCACTCTTGTTGAAGCCCAAACTTCATCAAGTGTCCATCAATATTCTCATACCACAAGGTGCTTGTTTTTCCCTCTGCCTCTAGCAAGGTCTGTTGAGCCCATGTAGGAATCCTCTTGGCCTACTGCAATGTCTCTGGGAACCACCGGCTGGAGCTACGGGATCAACTGCATCAATAATTGTCTCCCTCTGAACTGTTGAAGGGGGTATTGTCTCTTCCTTCTTCTCGTTGTTTGACTCCCTCTGAGTCAAGTGACTCCCTCTGAAGTTTGGAAGGATAAAACATCTTCCTTTTCTGGTGTTGCTATCCTGGAGTGTACATCAATGGAGATTATGCTTGCTTGTCAATGTCATGATGAGTAATTATATTCCTTGCTTGCTTACCATAGACTAGAAGGTAAATTATGTTAGTGTACATCATTAGCTGCAAACCTAGTCTCCTAGTGACAGACGTTGCAAGTCTAGTCTCCTTACTAGAACTTGAATATAGCCCACGCTCAAAAGTCACACCACATTTGTAAACATGTCTTGATTGATCTTCACATCACCATGCAATCCTCAGAGTTGCACTCTCAACTCTGACTACAATCACCTACACTTGACTTGTCTTTCAAATTGTCCTCAGTTCATTCTCAGCAATAGCTTCACCAACAGGCCTTAACTTGACCTCAAAATTGATGTCAAAAACAGTCCTCAAGGTGTTGTCCAATCTATTATCAAGATTGTTGTCAAAATTGTTGTCAAAATAGCTCTGTAATAACTTTTATACTCAGCCCTTACACAGCCTGAAATTCGCCTTCAGAATTACCTTATACATGAAGTATGCCTCAGATTTGCTACTTAATTTGTTGTAGTTTTCTCTTGGATCTGCCTCAGACAGCCTCAGATCCACCCTCTATTACAGCCTCATATTCATCATCTATTACAGTCTCAGATTCATTTGACACACTCTGCAACTCACCTCAGATAAGAAGGCACTTTATTGGTTTGCCTATTAATAGCCTTCCTGACACTTCCATAGGTGCCATCCCCCAATAGTTTAATGATCTTATATCACTCCATGTGTGCTTAGAAAAGGGTAGATGGAAGTAATGGACTTCAAAAAAAACTTGGATACTTCTTATTATGTTGAAATTTATGTGTGTCACAAACAAGAAGATCCAAACAGTGCCATTCTTTGGCTCTCCATTCTTGGAATGTGCACGCACCTAACAAATCTACTACTAAAGAGGCAACAGGATATTCACCAAGTGGCTGGAGAATAGCAGCCATGAACATCCAACTAGAAATACACTCGATCTCACATTTTACTGTACTGAAGTACTAGTTAGATCTTCAGATAATACTGTAATCCGCTCTCTATAGCAATCACGTCCATAGCAGACATATTCCATGCTTCCCACACATCCGCAGCAGTATAGGTTTGAGTTTTAAGGGTTTGCTATCTTTCACGCTCTTGATCAATAAGAGAAATTGCATCATTCTTCAAATTGATTCGCTTTACATGAAGGACCAGGTCTCGGAAGTACTTGATTCCCACTTCTTTGAGTGCAGGAAGGCAGCGCCTTTCAATTAAATAGCGATCCAAATATTCAAAGAAGGTGTTCATCCAATGAAGCATCGCTTTGTGAATGTTCTAGTGTTTGACAAGCTCTCTCAACATCGACTGATCATCAATATGTTCCCTTAATGTCGATAAAATTATTGAATTGATGTACTCTTTATTGTTCCCTTAAAGCTCATCTATAAAGTTTGTTTTCAATTTATGTAGAATCCATTGCTAGTAAGCCTTTAAGAATACATCAATTCCAAAAGGGATATCCAATTATCCAAATTTGTGCCCTACTAGATTCTTTTCCATTTTGCACCAATGCAGGAAAGAAAATCATTAGATATTATTTTTTTCGGGATTAACTGGGTAGTGTAAGTCATTAATTTATGGCCCATATCCATGATTATTAGTCACAACTGACCAATAATTCTCATGATTTGAATAGTCCACTTAGCACTCATTGCATCGGGTGATGCTCACAGAGGTGAAGAAATGGGATTGAAACCAATGAAATCAATCGCATAGCATCAATCATCACTTCCGGGGCTTGCACCCGGTAACCAGGACTTCCCAGGTGGTCACCCATCCCAAGACGCCTCTGGCTCAAGCGCGCTTAACTATGGAGTTTTCCCCACAATCAATCCCACTTAGCTTGCTACCCCATTTGCAAAACCTTAGCAAGTATTGTGCCTTCTGAACTATCCAGTTAGATCTCCCTTGACTCTTATTATTTAAGAAAAGAGGGGCTTCCGCAGTGCAACATATTAGATATTATTTTTTCTATGTGATTGATTTCATTGGTTTCAATCCCATTTCTTCACCCCTGTGAGCATCACCCGATGCAATGAGTGCTAAGTGGACTATTCAAATCATGAGAATTATTGGTCAGTTGCGACTAATAATCATGGATATGGGTCATAGATTAATGACTTACACTACGCAGTTAATCCAAAAAAAATAATATCTAATATGTTGCACTGCGGAAGCCCCTCTGTTATTAAATAATAAGAGTCAAGGGAGATTTAACTGGATAGTTCATAAGGCACAATACTTGCTAAGGTTTTGCAAATGGGGTAGCAAGCTAAGTGGACTTGATTGTGGGGAAAACTCCATAGTTAAGCGCGCTTGAGCCAGAGGCGTCTTGGGATGGGTGACCACCTGGGAAGTCCTAGTTACCGGGTGCAAGCCCCGGAAGTGATGATTGATGTTATGCGATTGATTTCATTGGTTTCAATCCCATTTCTTCACCCCTGTGAGCATCACCCGATGCAATGAGTGCTAAGTGAACTATTCAAATCATGAGAATTATTGGTCAGTTGTGACTAATAATCATGGATATGGGTCATAGATTAATGACTTACACTACGCAGTTAATCCCAAAAAAATAATATCTAATATGTTGCACTGCGGAAGCCCCTCTTTTCTTAAATAATAAGAGTCAAGGGAGATCTAACTGGATAGTTCATAAGGCACAATACTTGCTAAGGTTTTGCAAATGGGGTAGCAAGCTAAGTGGGCTTGATTGTGGGGAAAACTCCACAGTTGAGCGTGCTTGAGCCAGAGGCGTCTTGGGATGGGTGACCACCTGGGAAGTCCTGGTTATCGGGTGCAAGCCCCGGAAGTGATGATTGATGCTATGCGATTGATTTCATTGGTTTCAATCCCATTTCTTCACCCCTGTGAGCATCACCCGATGCAATGAGTGCTAAGTGGACTATTCAAATCATGAGAATTATTGGTCAATTGCGACTAATAATCATGGATATGGATCATAGATTAATGACTTACACTACACAGTCAATCCCGAAAAAATAATATCTAATATGTTTCACTGCGGAAGCCCCTCTGTTCGTAAAGAAAATCATCTTGCCATATAATAAGAGCCTCGACTTCATCACTCACAAGTGCATAGGTAAAAAAATACAAACAATGCATGATGGGAGGACTTTGGTGGTCATACCCTGAACCTACTAAAATTTACAATACGTGCTTAATGTCAAATTGTTGTTCTTTATATTGTGAGAGTGTGTTCGAACACATGGAATTGAGAAAGTGCAATAAGTTGGATCAAAAATGGATGAAATATTTAATGTTTGTTCATTCCAATATTCATTTCTAAAACAAACAATTGTCAAGGAACAAGGACACTACTACCATTACTTTCAATGCAGTGAACTTGACATCATATTAAAGTATCAATATCAAAAATCCAACATTCACAAACAAAGACTCAATTGGTTAAATATAGGACCTGCGACATTAGCACAATCAAATCTTGAGGCAAATGTGTCCCATTCATAACGCTTACATGGTCAAATAATCCTTCCATGTGCAAACTTTTCCTTAAATATTTCACTATAAGAAAGGTTTGTGTTAAAGAGAATGATCCCTCTCAACGCTTGATAGATCAATGGTTTAGATGGGTCTATGTTGATCTATGGACAATTGATGGAGAATACTGAAAATATCCAACATCTCTTCCCCCATGTACCATGGTCCATAACAAATTGAGCATTTCATTCTTGCAAGCAAGTTTTAATATTATTTGATTTGGAAAATTAAACATTTCTTACAATGAGAAGAACAAAAGCACTTGGGAGAAGTATATCATAAAATATAGTATCCATTGTTGAACATCCCTTGAAAAAGGTGGTCTAATATCTATTTCAAAGTAGGCATCACATAGTCTTCACCCATTCAATCTTTAAGTAATGTTAAAATATCCTCTTGCATTTTGTTTATCTCTAAAAGGGTTTGATAGTATTATTTCCTTTGTTTGTTTAGAAATAGTAACTCTTTGTGGAAGTCAATGGTGAATGCCACATACCTCATTTATGACCCATAAACTTAATCTAGTCCATACTATTTGATTGAGAGTTTATTTGATCCCCAAGGTTTCATTGAAAAGGACCTTTGGTCATCTTTTCATTGTGGAGCAGATAATTTTTCAATAGATTGGCTTTGAAACCTTCTAAACATCTTCTTGTGAGTTCGAATATGATATATTAATAGATTGGCCCATAATATTTACTTATTGAAAGTTAAACTCACAACAAAATAACCACAACTAGCAAAAGGTTAGTTATTGACCAACATGGATTTGATTGATCTATAATTATTAGTGAGGTACCTTGCTATGAAGCATCAACCAAGGAAGTTCAAGAATAAATCTTCCTGAAATCTAGATAGAGATTAGCATGGTAACTACAATTGGTGATTGAACTAATATAATGAAAATTTCCCTAGTGTACACTAATGGCATAAAATGCAATCAACGAGGCTATAGTAAAAGAAAAAAATTGAGAATCCCTAATGCAACTCCAAATTTAACAATATGAGATGATATGGAGGTATACCTCACAAGTCAATGCCCTATTCTTCAATGCTAACCACAGATATATCCTTGTCTTCCTTGGATCCTTCAATTTCCAAACCTGCTTCCACCACCAAATAGCCCCTCGTGGATAATGTGCATTCATAATTGAATATCCTAAACGAACAGTAAATACACCACCAGACTTATTGAAGCTCGGGCTAGAGTGTCATCTTCGTCTCTAAGCTTAATGTAGCCCTTTATCAACTTTTTGTGAAGGATCCCCACATGATTCACTGATCTCCATCTAAATCAAGATCATGGTATTCTTTCCAACCTTGAGACCTATGTTAGTTTCATTTGGAACCCCAACATGGTTTAGGATATGTTAGGTAGCTAGAGAGGTAGTGGGGGGCCCAGAGGGCCCATAGTGATAATAGTAGAGTTCATTCAATGTAAGGTGGACTAGGTCCACTATAGTATTAAATAAAGCCCACTATGGTAGTTAGATATAATAAATGTAAGAGGACTTCTTAGAAGGTTCTGTTTCTAGAAGATTCCTCCTCTAAAATGTTCTTAGATGGTTGGTAGCAATATATAAAGGGGTTCAAGAAATGTAATGAAGGGTGAAGAGAAGTATTGTAATTAGAGCTTGTAGCTCAATAAGAGAATGCCCCCTCGAAGAGGCAAGTGAACAGAAGAGGATCTCTTCCATAATAGGATCCATTGTATGGTGTTGTCCTACCTCAAAGGTTTTCTTATAATAAAGTGTGTTTTTTATATATTTTTTTGTGGATCTATTGTGGTATTTCTATATTCAGTGTTTAGGTACTTAACAACTGGTATCAGAACACTTTCATTGGTCAAAGAAGGGAAGAAATTTTTGGGTCATTTTGCAAGTTTTTTAAAGAAAAAAAAAAGGGGGGGGGTGACGCACTTCAGATCCAGATCTGAAACTTGTTAAGCATAATTTTGCAAAACAAATTGGATATTTGAATTCCTCTCGAAAAAATACCCAATTTCAAAAAACAAATCGGTTGAAACAGAGTCTGAGAAGTGAAGTTATCAACATTTTAAATTTGAAAGCTTTTCAGGATTTTTCTGAAAAAAATTAGAGAAAAAAAAAATGATTTTGCAAAGTAAGTTATTTTTTATAAGACCTAGTTTTATTTCGGGGTTATGGCAAGCAAGATAGTTTTTACTAGAAAAGACTAGTTTTTACTGGAAAGACGATGGTCCTATTATTGAATAATTCATAAAATATATGAAGTCATTGGAAAGCTTTGGCAAGTTTATTTTTAGAAGGTGATGCATTGATTTGGTGGAAATCGCTTAAGTATACCCAAATAATGGAACTTTCTAAAGAATTTGAAAATTTATTTTTAGATAGGTGGTCTCATGTTGGAAAAATGAATACGGAGAGCACCAAGGGTTTATTTTCATGTGGAAACTCTATATTACAAGTTCATAGTTGTATTCATAACAAAAAGGTTATTGTTTCTATTAACCATGGTTGCATGCATAATTTGATCAATATTCAGTTGATTAATAGACTACAAGTTCTTGGAAAGAATATTCAATGGACACGGGTTGTGGGTGCAAATGTTTAAATTTTTAAAGATTTGAAGCTCGGTATGGATAAATATGTGCTACATTCAAATTTTTATGCTATAAATATGGATGATGTGGATATTGTTTTGGGATATCCTTGGATGAACTCAGTTGATACGGTTAATATTAATGTGCAAAAGAGGTTTTTGAAGTTATGGTACAAAAAATAGAAAATCATATTGTAGGATGTGTCTCTTAGTAAGACAGAAGGGCTCACGGTGGAAAGCAAAGAAGTTATTGTAGAGTTTGAAGTTTAATCAGAGGCAAAGTGTACTAAAGAATATAAAGCAAAGACATGGGAAGGACACAATAATGAAGCCAAAGAGGTCATTGGCTCAAAGGCACAATGTGTTACAGATTTGAAGAAAAAAAAAATATTCCTACAGTTGTTGTATATTGACATCCACGTCATATAGAGAAATAACAGTCATCAAGGCAAGGGCGTGAGCATCAACACATTTATGCACCATCAGGGCACCATCAGGGCACCAGAGAGAAAATCGATCAAGAGGTGCATGGACTACTAGCACTATAGGAAGACATCCGGCTAGCGAAACAATCCCATGGCAACACAGGCACGATGCGGATCCAGATCGGAGAGGCAATGCAGCAATTGGACATCGTGTTTGTCTTCCATTATGATGGATGGTTGGTCGTACTTGGTACCAGTTGCCTACATTGTTTCGTCGATCATATTGTATGGTTTATTCTCATGTTTCGAGGACGAAACATGTGAAGGGGAATGGAATGTAGTATACCTAGGGAGGTAATATGAGGTATCTAGGGAGGTACCCAATGGGAATGTGGTTATGTACTATTAGTGAAAGTCATTCAATGTAAGGTGGACTAGGTCCACCATATTAAATAATGTCCACTATGGTAGTTAGATATAATAAATGTGAGAAGGATTTCTAGAAGATTCATAGGAGATAGAGAATGTTATATAAAGAAGTGTAAGCAATGTATTGAAGCATGGTGAAGAATATTGTATTTGTACAAGCAAGTATTGTTTAAGGTGTGCTATCCTTCCATTAGGATTAATATATGGTGTTACCCTACCTCAAGGGTTTTGTCTACATTCTTGTGTTCAGTGAATGGTTTGGTCTATTATTGGTTATTTGTGAAGATATATTTGCAGATCTATTCAGATACTTAAAAATGTAGTATACCTAGGGAGGTAATATGAGGTACCTATGGAGGTACCCAATGGAGATATGGTTATATATTATTAGTGGAAGTCATTCAATGTAAGGTGGACTAGGTCCACTATATTAAATAATGTCCACTATGGTAGTTTGATATAATAAATGTGAGAATGTTTTCTAGAAGGTTCATAGGCAATAAAGAGTGTTATATAAAGAAGTGTAAGCAATGTATTGAAGAATGGTGAAGAATATTGTATTTGTACAAGCAAGTATTGTTTGAGGAGTGTTATCATTCCATAAGGATTAATATATGGTGTTACCCTACCTCAAGAGTTTTGTCTACATTCTTGTGTTCAGTGAATGGTTTGGTCTATTCTTGCTTATTTGTGAATATATATTTGTAGATCTATTCAAGTACTTCACAATTAGTATCAGAGCACTTTCCTTGGCAGGCATTAGGGGCAAATATTTTTATTTTTTTGCAAATTTATTTTTTCAAAGAAGAAAAAAAAATAGGGTTGCGACATTCATGATGATTTCTATATATTTCGGTGCACAATTTACAAAAAATGGTTGTAGATTTGAATTCCTCTCTAAAGAATACCCAATTTAAAAATAAAAAAATTGTCTGAAACGGAGTCCGAGAAGTAAAGTTATCAACATTTTAAAATATGTTATTTTCAAGGGTTTTTGCGGACAATGATGCATTTTTTCTGATTTCTATAGTAGTTGGGGCAGAATTTTCCAAAACAAATTACAGATCTGATTTCCTCTTTCAAAAATAGCTCATTTCAAAAAAAACACCCAAATCGAAGCTCTGGAAGTGGAGATGTCGCTAATTTAAGATCAACCATTTTTCAGGGTCTTCGTGACGGCAGCAAGACTACAGAGTTCATCACTTCTCATAGGGTGCTCAAATTTCTACCAGATTAGAGCCCTTGGATAGATGATTTTAAGAGCTTTGTTTTGGTATATTATATGTGGTGTTTTCGATGGATTATCACTCTCATCTCGTGGAAATTCTACGGAAAGTTGAAGCCTTCAAAGCCAATATGCATGACCATCTATGAGGCATCGAGGATAGTCTACATAACCCCGGGGACACTTGTCACAATATCCAACGGTCCTTGGCTCGCATACAGGAGGGATATCTTATGGCAGACATCAATGATGAATAAAATTAAGA
Source organism: Picea engelmannii (assembly GCA_009831015.1). NCBI lineage: Eukaryota > Viridiplantae > Streptophyta > Pinopsida > Pinales > Pinaceae > Picea > Picea engelmannii. The sequence continues at coordinate 255,213 of ML789462.1, forward strand.
AGTATATGCTTGGTATGATTTTGAGGCCGATTATGATGACTGGGATATGAATAGTTGTCATTTCAGGGATGACAACCACTTCCATCTTCTCTTTGATAACTCTATTCTACTTTCTCTAGAGAACATCAATACAAAGCAGGAGCCAGTTATGATAAGCAGTGTCCATCATGCATATTCTATAGTGGTATTATTCCTTCCAGATTCAGCTACGACCATTTCCCACTATGTGGATGGATCTTCTTATTTGAATCCACATGACAGGGGTGAATCTTTGGAGCATCATTTTCAGTTCGTTATTAGGTTCTGATATCTTCCGTGTGGAGTTTACATGAACATTTGGACATGGGACCCCGGTTTACAATGGCGGTTGGACTACTTCAACATGGTGTCTTTCATTTATTCATGGGACCCTAGTTCTCTAGTCTACTTCATCACTATGGTCCACACTTATCCATAGGACCCTGGTATATGGTTGTACACCCTCATAACAAACATTGAAGCAACACTTTCATAAGGGGGATGGAATGTTAGATAGTTAGAGAGGTAGTGGGGGGGGCCAAAGGGGCCATAGTGATAATAGTAGAGATCATTCAATGTAAGGTGGACTAGGTCCACTATAGTATTAAATAAGGCTCACTATGGTAGTTAGATATAATAAATGTAAGAGGACTTCTTAGAAGGTTTTGCTTCTAGAAGATTCTTCCTTTATAGTGTTTTTAGATGGTTGGTAGCACTATATAAAGGGGTTCAAGCAATGTAATGAGAGGTGAAGAGAAGTATTGTATTTGGAGTTTGTAGTTCAATAGGATGATTCCTCTTCGAAGAGGCAAATGAACATGAGAGGATATCTTCCATAATAAGATCAATTGTATGGTGTTGCACTACATCAAGGGTTTTCTTATAATAAAGTGTGTTTCTTCTATATTACTCTGTGGATCTATTGTGGTATTTCTATATTCAGTATTTAAATACTTAAAAGAATAACACCCCTCTTGTAAAAAACAATCATATATATAAGAAAGACCATCTCTCCACAATCCAGAATAATATCATTTCCAATTCTAACATGCTCTCCATTGCCAACCCTCCATGCTAGATGCCAACCAATCACAGGGAATGAAGGTACAAGAGCTTTCCATTGATTTGGATCATTTCTAATATTATTCCTCAAATTTATAATCCAGTCCAAATAAATCCTTGGCTTGAAATACTTCTAATCAATTATCTTATTACCCCACAAGCTATCATGAGTGGGGGCCCTCCATAAATTTTTCGCTACTAGGGAGTATTAAAAAATGAACTAGACCCAACTTAATGATGAAACCCTAGATACATTTGAGGCATAGATACACAAAATAACACAATATTGTATTAGAAAATACTCCATGTCATTACAATAGGATTCACCTCTCTTATATAGAGCTTGAGAGATTATATTTGTCCAAAACCTTAAAAGCTAATAATAACCAAAAAATATATCTTTTATCCCAAGTCTCTAAGGTGACTTAATTACATGTGTGAGCCTTAATATTCTAAGACTCTCTCTTCAATGTTATAGTACTGAAAATAAAACTCATTGAAAGCTAACACACTACACCAACAATCACATTTACCGAAAACTAAAAACAACATAATCAAACATTCTTTAGATGCTTCTTTAAAAATAGTGCTTGAACCATTAAGCCTCCTTCAAGATTCTCCCTATTCCTCCAAATGGTATAGTCTCCTTGTTGTAATCCAAATTCCCACCATCATTGGACATCAATTGCACACGAAATGTCTCGTAACAATCGTAAAGCTATGATACTGAACTTCCAAATCTCAAATCTCCCTTGAACTATAGAACAACAATCCCCACATGCATGTTTCATAATCTCAATGAGATACAGTGTCTCCAATCCACAAGCATCACAAACTATTGAACAATGATCTATCCTCCCTTGCATCATTTCATGTCTTCAAAGTGTGGGCCTCTTAAAATGAGAACGCTAATGCTTCAATCGGATATCATCGTTGTTAGTATCTGATGGATCTCTGGCAATGGCTACATTTGTTTATTCTTTAAGCTTCCCATTGAAAAGGTCATTGACATGAATTTTGCAATTAATTGTTGTAGGACATGTTTTTCCATAGTAATAACACTCAATCTCACTCTTATCTATCATTCTCTTTCCCATCTTTTTCTTTGAGTCAGATTCTGGCTAAGAATCTCCTACATTTTCTTTCTTGTATTCAGCTAAAAGAGTTGAAATCATGTCTTCTAGACTTTGTGAAGACATTTTACTATGAGTAAAAATTACATTGTTATATTGGCGAGTGTTTAACAAATGGATTTGGCATCCTTTTTCTCTACCATAGGTTTGACTTCAGTTAGTTGATTGATGAGAGATCTCAAATTGCTTATGTGGCTAGATGTAGTGACTATGTCAAAGATTTTGAATGTAAACCACTGAAGCTTTAGCGAAAACTTTGCATTTACCACTTTTTCTCCAAACAGTTTATTCAAATTATCCCAAATTTCTTTGGATGATTTTCCAAAGCTACGTGATGCAACTCAAGAACTAAGAGAGTAAGGCCAATAATAGCTTTGGCTCTATCATCTCTTATATTCCATTCGAATAATTTACTTGGATATGTAGGCGATTTCTCATTCCCTTTTACTATTCCCCACACTTTTATTCATTAGTGCACCTAAACTTTAACCTTCTAGGTGTGAATTTTAGGACATTAAATTTTTCTAAGGGAGTTTTCATTCACGTAAATTTCAAAACA
>ML789463.1:27309-45166 GCA_009831015.1 Picea engelmannii
GGATAAGATATTAATTATAAGGGGGAGTCGGTGAAAGGGGAATATGACGGGGGGAGAGTTGGAGGGTGAAGGGCATTCTTTTGGGGAAGGAAGCATTTTGGGGGGGGAAGGAAGCATTTTGGGGGAGGAGGATTTTTGGTGAGGGAATTTGGGAGGAGATGGTTGGTGTGGGGAGTTTGACTTTGGGGGCTTTCAATGAATCAGAAGCAGGGGGCATCGGTTTGTTGGGGGTTTTGGGCATGGGGGCCAGGATTCCTTTCGGTTTCCTAGAGCTAGGGAGCCGAACAGGCTGCTCCTAGCTGGTTGGGAGGATAGTCGGTTTGGGCAGAGTTGGTTCGTGGCTTCAAGTTGGGAAAGGCAGCAGCAGGAAGGTCAACAAGACAAGCAGAGGGTTAGCATCAGACCAAGGTATTTTAATTTACGTATTTGTTTTATTTTGTTATGAAATTATTATTCATTGATAAATTTAACATGTGTATGTGCTGAATTAAATGAAATTATTGAGTTTTCTGCGTAGAAGTAGAAGTTTACTGTTTTAAATTTATGGATTTAATAGAATTGAGTTAATTAGGTCTCTACACATGGTATCAGAGCCCTGGTTCAAAGTCTGGATCCAAGGGCCTACCTACCCACCCAGAATTTAAACACTTCTGTTTAGTTATGGTGAAACAACCAGAAACCCTTTAATTAGATAAATCTGGTCCAAGCTCTGCTCCAAGCTCCAGCCACACCTAACCTGCAAGCCAAGCATTGAGATTTTAACACAAATATAAAAATAAATGACATACATATTGAAAATGTAAAAGAACCAGAGGCCTTATAATTGCCAGTAGAGCTTTTGGGTGCATTGGTATGATCCGCACCAGTTTTGTTCATTTTTTCCATAAGTATGGATGAATTTGTGTAGGGTTACTTCAATCCTGCAAAATCACATGTCAATACATGATAAAGGCACATAAATGCACAAAAAAAGGGGTGCTAGATCTATATATTATGTAGCTAAAAGTAAATACTATCCATAGTTAAGGTGGACTAAACACCGATGTGTTAACCACGGTGTGTTTTCGTATATAAAATCTGTGATGGGCTTTGGGCAACCATTTTGGCAGTAGAGTAGAGGTAGCCCAGAATGTTCTCCGATTCCTAGTCCAAGAATGACAAGTGGTCCAAGCTCAAGATTCCAAAGTGGGGCAGTTACACCTTTGCATCCTCGAGCTAGTGGAATAGCTCCCGGATCTCCAACTAGCTGGCCAGAAGAGAGGAAGCACCCCTGTCACCGCTTGCCTCTACCACCATTGTCTATTTCTAATTCATTACTTTATGCTACGACCTGTTCAACACCTGCGACATCGTCTGTAGTACCCCGGAGTCCTGGCAGGGCAGACAATCCTCCAAGTCCTGGATCTCGCTGGAAGAAGGGAAAATTGCTAGGAAGGGGGACATTTGGACATGTTTACGCTGGTCTTAATAGTGAAAGTGGCAAAATATGTGCGATGAAGGAAGTTACACTGTTTGCTGATGATCCAAAGTCTAAGGAAAGTGTAAAGCAGGTAGCACAGGAAATAGCCTTGCTTAGTAATCTCAGGCATAAAAACATAGTGTGGTACTATGGGAGTGAAACCGTCGATGATAAACTCATAAGTGAGCCTTTCTTTGCAGTACGCGGCCTGCATAACACCTCCCATACCAAAGACTAAATCACACACAATGCACATCCCTAAATAATGCATTTGATTACAGAAAGTCTGGACAATTCAACTTTTGGACTGAATGATTGTTGTCGTAGGTCCTTTATCATGCATCAGAATAGGAAACACCCGTGCCATTCGCCATTCTTCCATGGCATGTTTAAAATAAGATCCAAATTTCCAATACTAACAAATCGTATTTTTTTTATTTGTGCGGAAGAATGAAATTATAGTTATGTGGGATGTAGTTGTTTTATACCTATTGCCACTTCCTTGCAAACTTGCAGATACACATGTATCAAACAAATGACGAGGACAACAACAATCTTGTCGATTCATATGTATCAGACCAATCATGAGTAAAATAGAGGCCGATCATACCAGATTGACTCACATAGGCTATATATATGATTCTTTTATTTAAAAAAATATAGTGCGGGGTATGAAGAAAAGATGTGAAAAACTAAGAAAAGGTCATTACATAGATTAAAGACTAAGAAACACCAGACCGTTAATTAAATAAGTTAGGTGAAGATGCTGAAGTCGTTAAACAATTTTTTTTCACAGTATACGGTCAACTATTTTAATTTTCAAAACCTTAGAGATTCAACTATTTAAGGAAAGGAATAACGTAATGCAGGGAGATTCGATTCTAAAAATAGAACCTAACAGTAATACAATGTTTCAATGCATCGTAAATGTTTGTTTCCATGGGAAACCCTGGTAACATTTAATTATCGAGTTGAAGCAAAAGATTACATTATGAAGATGCTCATCACATCACAACTTTTGCCAAAAAGATGAGTCCTAAAAATCCTGCGAACGGAAAATTGTAGTGTTGTAGCAGTCTTTCAACAGTCGTGGCATATTGCCATTGACATTAAAAGAAACATAATCAAATATAGAGAACATAATCTCTGGAGCCAAGAGGTTGTAATATCCAACAGAGTACAAGAAAAACAATAAGTAAAAGCAGCAGATCTATTCCTCCTTATGATCAAGCATCACCATTCTTAACCTGTGTGACTGTCATAAGCAAGTGAAAGCTCAAGAAAGGAAATACAAGATAATGAAGCAAAGAGAAAACAAAAATGAATGTATGTACAACTCACATTAATTTTCCGGTTAAAAATATATATATATATATATATATATACTAAGAAACTGATGTGGGCAACAGCTCGCCGGACTCGAACAGCTCGCCACTAATCTCCACGTTCCTGAAAACCACTCATCGGCGCCTTTAATGATGCCAAAGACATCACAGGTTCGAGACGCGGGACCAAGAAGAGGTGGGTTTTTTTTTTTCTTTTTGGAACGGATGGTACCTTGTTGTGTGAGGATTTGGAGCAGCAGATATAAACATTATCAGTGAGTTAAGCAATCTTATCTGAAGCTCCATTTGCCACATACATTCCCATGCCACATACAAACCCAACGCGTGAGCTCCGGGGAATGGCCTCATGCGTCACCCAATACACAATCCATTGAACCAACACCTATAAATAACCAAAGCAAGCGTCGAGCCCACGTGGTGCCAACACCATGCACTACAGGTCAGACATTACGGGTTAATTAAACAACACAATGCACTCAGGTCGAGACCAAACACCCAGAGTGCCAAGCCACATAGAGGAGGAACGGAAGACACTGAAAAGATAGAACGCAAGTGGAGTGGGCATTGAAAGCAATAGAGAGCAAAGCGAAAGCCATGGCCACCAAGGATTCTCAGATGGAGACGACCGTCACTGAAGCATTGCGCTCTCGGTCATCCTTTTCAGGAAGCAATATGATTCCTTGACCTTCGAAGGTGTTCGCCAACTCGGATGCACACAAACAATTGATTAAGAAGATTTTACAAGAGAACTTCGATAGTTCAGAGGATGATGATGCCTTTGGGAATCTAACAGAAGATGAAACCGAAGCTGAGGATTCAAAATTAGAAAAGTTCCAGAAGTTCAAAACCTCTGAAACAAAAAAAAATGCAAACTGAAGATAATGGTGGATTAAAGGAGCAGAGGGAACGTGACATGTGCTCGACGCACCCTCCATTCTTGGAACACAAGTTACCAGGGCCGACCAAGCAAGGAAATGGTTATGGCCGCTGGCCTCATTCTTCACCCTGAATGCTTCAAAAACAAAAAACGAAATGTAAAGAGGAGAAGGTTAGGGTTTGAAGAGATAAAAGGAGGAGTATGCGTAGGGTTTTGGGTAGTGTTGATCGAGGCAAAGGGGCACGTGGGCCTCATGCGAGGACCCACGATGCGTGTTCCATAAATCTTATTATTTTGTTTTATTTTTATTTTTTTATTTTTATTTATTTTATGTATTTACTTTTACATATTTTTATTACATAGGGTATATATTTTCTTATTCATTTATTGTTTTACATTAAATTAAATTGAATTAAAGAGATTCAAATTTAAATTAATGTATATCATATAATTTAAATCTTTAAATGATTAAATAAATGAGTTAAGTTAATTTTAAGTTAAGTTAAGATTAATCTTAATTAATTTTAAATAAGTTAAGCAAATTGTAAGATTAATATGTTTAAGTTATAATATATGTTTTAAATTAAAGATTTAAACATATGGTATTAGGGTGTAAATCACCTTACCTAGTTTTAAAGAAAATTTTTAAAAGACTTAGACGAAGATAAAAGGGAGGGGGGGCTCAAGGCCACCTCCATATGGCAATAGAGTCACACCAAGGACAATAGCCACAGGGATTTCAATGGTAGGGAGTGGAGCGTCTTGTTCATCGCCAACAACGCAGACAGGTCCACGACCATCTCAGGGAATAGCTAGTAGGGGCAGGGGTTCCAGGGGAAGGAACTCATGTCAGAGACAGTCACATAACAATGCACAGGTTCAATCTCATGTTACCTGTTGGGGGTGAGGAGGACCCCATTACCAGCGTGATTGCCCAGAGTTACAATCAGGGTTCGTGCATAGAGAAGGAAAGGCACAGATGGGGAGAGCAAGTGGCAGCCACCAGATTTACGTAGCGGTTAATAATCACCAGGCCAAACATCAATCCGCGGTGGTGGAGTCATCAGGTATGCTAAATCATATCAATGTTAAGATTTTGTTTGATTCCGGTGTGACAGATAGTTTCATTTCACCATCTGCATTAGAAGAGAGTGGGTTGGCAGCCGACGAGCACGATGACTTTAAACAAGTCAAGATGGCTTCAGGGAAAAACAAGCGGTAGGACCTAGTGTTGATAATTGCATAGTAGACCTGGGAGTGTGTACTACCAGATTGAAGGTATATGTCACTGCTCTCGGAGCGTATGACCTAATCATTGGAATGGATTGGTTAGCGGCTCATCGAGCCATGGTAGATTGTTTTTCATAAGAGGGTGCTTTGTGTCGACGACGGAGGAAGGCCAGTAGAGATCCAGGGGGTACGGAGAAAAGTGTCATTACGCTTTATATCAACTATGAAGGTTAATCAATGCTTGAGACAAGGGTGTCGATTATATGTAGTGGAAGAAGTGAATGAAAGGAAGGGATCCTTAGTGGATCAGTACCCGGTATTGTCAGAATTTAAGCATGTTTTTCCGAACGAGTTACCAGGGTTACCTCCTGAGAAGGAGCTTGATTTTACTATTGAGCTAAAACCTGGTGCAGAACCAATCTCCAAGACTCTGTATTGGATGAAAGCGCTGGAACTTTGTGAATTTCAAATGCAGTTGAAAGAGTTACTGGACTTAGGGCTAATAAGGCCCAGTGTCTGATGCAGGAGCATCGCCAACTCAGCAAGCGAGCCAGCACATCAAGCGGAGATCGGCTGGATAAGCAAACCCAAATTTTTGAAAGTGCTTTGGGATTGTAGCGCAAGTCTTTAATGAATCCTTTATGAAGGAGCGCCTTTTGTATATTGTATCAAACCTCAAGCCATACGCTCTTGTCTAAAGTAGATAGGAGGCATTTAATAGATTTAATGTAGGTAGATAGGATTTTATTTCCAAATTAGACAGTTTTAGATGGAAGGAGGGAAAACGGATATAGACACCCTCATTGATCATTGTAACATTAGCCAGCATTCAGAAGGGAAGAGCAAGCAGAGAATTGTTTGAAGAACACCCATGTACAGATGTTGAATTAATAGAAGAAAATTCTGATTCAAACTCATGGTTAGTGTTGTTTCTCTGTGTATAATGTTTATGTGTTCATGAATGTTTGCTTTCTTGTTATGCATTTTCTCTATATATGTTGTGCATGTGATTTCAGGTTTCAAACTGAAGTCTGAGAGGGGAGAGAATAAGTTTCAATTGTTTCTCTATCTGAGCCAGGAGATTCCTGCAAGGTGTGTAGTTGAATTCATCCGCAAGGAGTGCGTTGATGAAGGCTCAGTAGATCAGCTCTTGTTCTTATTCACCCAGAATTGAGAGTGGTTTGTTGAAGCCATGCGAGGAGTGCACAAGCTGAAGAAGAAGTCTCAGTTATTAACCTGAGCAAAAGGAAAACAAAGACTGCTGCTGCAGGAAGTGCGCAGGGTCGGAAGGATTCAACACTTGAAAAGTCGTTGAACATCGAGTGCGAGGAATGTGCGCAAATTCCTCTGAAAGAAGCAGAGTGAGTAAGCTCAGAGGGGAGAGCACCTTCGTGATAATCATTTCAGGGTATCACAGGAGATTTGTGCCGAAGAAAGATCGGACAAGAGTTGTAAGTGCAGGTGTTAGAGAGTAAGTTCGGGGAATGAACACTTAGTCATTCGGGAGAAATATTTAGGGAGGAGGAATCAACGGTCAGGATTCGCCGAGGTAAACAGTGAAATCCCATCAGTCGTTAAATCCCGAGGAGATGCGCATGGTTTAAACCTTAGCACGTAGTGAAGGAGCCAGGACTCATCGGGATTCAGCTCATCGTGGATTCGGAGTTTTCCGAGGCATAAAACTCTCGCAGGAAGGAATCGCGATATGCGAATTCCCGAAAGGATCTCAGCCATTGATCTCTGTGAGATACGTGTCAAGAAGCGGGGGAGTCGGTGGAGCTCGGCTCATCGGAGAATCGAAACTTCCAGAGACAAGAGTCTTGCGCATGAAATCGCGATTTGCGATTTCCCGAGTTGACCAGAGTCGTTGATCACAGCAGGGACACATGGCGCGAGATCCCGGAGAGTCGAGGTTCGGCATTTCGGGGTTCTCGCATACAACGGAATCGCTGTCGGAGAAGCTGGGAAATCCCGAAACGCGATAAGTGCACAGTCACCGTGTCGAGTGGAGGATAGGTGCCAACATATCGGAGTTCGGGCATTTGAAAGTTCCGTGAACTTCGACCACGGAAATCGCGATATCCCGATACACAATTTCCCGATAGGGTTAAGGTGCCATAGTGGAGGATAGGTGTCGGAAGGCCAAGCCTTACCGTGAATAGACACCAGGTGGCATCGGAAATCGAAGAATTGGGATTTCCAAAGGCATAAATTCTACGCATTGCAAATCTGCGAAGACCGAAACTCCGAAGTGGGAAAGGACTGTGGTCTTGTGGACCAATAGGTCACGTGGCAAAGGAGCTAGCCGGAGGGGGCTTAGGGTTACAGAGTATCATCGCCGATCAGAAATCGGGGATCCGCGAGGTAAGTGATATACGACCTCACAAGTGTCGATTTCCCGATAGAGAAAATTCCCGATAAGAAACAGGAAGCCATGGGAGAAATACTCATCGGGTTTCAGGGATCTGTGAGACCCGATCCCGTGGTTTAAGGACTCGCGATCTAGCGAGGTCCGATTTCTCGATTTCAAGGAGGGAGGTCACAAAAAGAGCGTTCTATGGGTGACAAAGTCCCGAAAGGGGTTTTGAAGAGCATTCTAGCTCTTTGGGCCTAAGGAAGAGAAGGTCCTGGTGGGAGCAGGCGTGCCCTGGGAGGCGTGTTTGCGTCAGAGTGGTATCAGAGCTCGAAAAATTTCTCTGTTTTCTGTAGCAAAGAAGAAAGGAAAATTTCACCATGCCGCCGAGGAGAGAAAGGCAATCACCCGATCCAGAGGATAGGGGAAACCAGAGAGGCAGAGGAAGACAAACACAAAATCCAGATATGGAAAGGCAGATACGTGATCTCAGAGCGAGATTATAAGATATGGAAGCAGCGCAGAAATGCACAGCCAGTGCGGAAGATCTGAGCGACTCTGAAGGCAAAGTTGAAGCCGAACAGTAGGGAGAAGTTGCAGCCGAAGATGCAGCCAATGAGTGATTAATTAAAGCTATCGCCCGGATGAGTTCGAAGACAAAGATGGACATTCCAGCTTATGAAGGAAGTCTGGATGCAGAAGAGCTATTGGATTGGATTAGAGCTCTTGACACCTACTTCGATTATGAAGACATCGAAGAGGATAAAAAGGTCAGGCATGTTGTCACGAAATTGAAGGGACACGCAGCATTATGGTGGGATGAGCTTCAAGCAGATAGACGTTCCAAAGGCAAGCAAAAGATTAAAAGCTGGGATTGAATGATTGCAAAGATGAAGGCAAAGTTCATCCCAAGGGATTATCAGATCACACTGTTCAGGAGAATGCAGAATCTGAGACAGAAGTTAATGACAGTGAAGGAGTATACCGAAGAATTCTACAAGCTCAATATCAGAGCAGGTCATCGGGAGAGCGATGATGAAAAAGTTACCAGGTATATGAACGGGTTAAGATATGATACTCAGGATGAGATGAGTATGACAACCATCAGAATGATGGAGGATGTGTATCAGATGGCGTTGAAGGCTGAAGAAAAGCTAAGCCGTAAGCCAGCGCAGCGAGGCCAAGGTAAGAGCCAACCAAAAGATAAGTCAGTTACCCAAGATAGGTTCCAGAAATCTAAGGACGACTGGAAGAAACCTCAGACGAGAACATAAAGAGGTGGAAGTTCACAGCGAGGCCAGCACACTGAACAGCGAAGGCAGCAGACAGAACAGAGCGGAGGATATGCTGATAACAACTCATTTCCTCGTACCAGAGGTAGAGGAAGAGGCAGAGGTGGAGTCATCACATGCTACACATGTGGGAAAAATGGACACAAAGCAGTTGACTGTCTAGACAGGAAGAAGGATGGAGGAGAAGCTCACATCGCCGAGGCACAGAGGTGAAATGCTGAGGCAGAAGACGCAGAAGATGGAAGGTCGCTAATGATGCATAAGGTTCTCTTAACACCCTAGAAGGAGGTGGAGGACACAGCTCAGAGAAGCAAACTTTTCAGAACCACATGCAAGACCAAAGACAGGAAGTGCAAGGTCATTGTGGACAGCGGAAGCACCGACAATCTCGTTTCAACCGAGATGGTGGAGAAACTAGAGCTGGAGACAACTGATCACCCGAGTCCATATAAAGTCTCATGGCTACAGAAGGGACATCAGGTAAGTGTCACTAAACAGTGCTTAGTTGACATCAAGATAGGAGGATATAATGATAAAATTATCTGTGATGTTATTCCTATGGATGTATGTCATTTATTGCTAGGCAGACCATGGCAATATGACAGGAACGTAGTTCATGATGGGAAGATGAATACGTATACTTTGGAGAAGAATGGAAGAACCCATATGTTACTTCCAATTAAAGACAAAGAAATAAAACCAGAACCGAGAAATACTATACTTCTCATGAGTGGGAAGGAACTTCTGGCAGAAGTAAAGAAGAAGGAAGATCCACAATTCTTTGTGGTCAGAAAACCAAAAGTTGTTTTGACCAGCACAAGAGTGGATGATTTTCCGAAAGAAATTCAGGAACTGTTGGAAGAGTTCGTTGATATAGTGGTGGACGAATTACCTCATTCGTTGCCACCAATGAGGAGTGTGAGCCATCATATAGATCTCATACCAGGAGCCAGTTTGCCAAATAAAGCCGCGTACAGGTTGACGCCGCAGGAGAACGAAGAGGTCAAAAGGCAGGTGCAGGAACTATTGGATAAAGGACTGATCAAGGAAAGTTTAAGTCTGTGTGCCGTTCCAATGGTAATGAGTCCAAAGAAAGATGGAGGTTGGAGAATGTGTACAGATTCCAGAGCCATTAACAAGATAACCATCAGGTACAGGTTTCCATTGCCACGAATGGATGATTTGATGAACTGTTTAAGTGGAGCAAGATTTTTTTCAAAGGTTGATTTGAAAAGCAGATACCATCAGATTCGCATGAGAGAAGGCGACGAGTGGAAGACGACCTTCAAAACCAACGAAGGGTTGTATGAATGGCTAGTCATGCTGTTTGGGTTGACGAATGCACCGAGTACATTTATGAGGTTGATGAATGAAGTGCTGAAGGAATTCATTGGTAAGTTTGTCATTGTTTATTTAGATGACATATTGATTTTCAGCAAAACCAAAGAAGAGCATCTGAAGCATTTAGCTGTAGTAATGAAGAAGCTACAGCAAGAGAAGCTGTTAATCAACATGAAGAAATCTTCATTTATGAAGACAGAGCTCATTTACTTGGGGTTTGTCATATCGGTAAATGAATTGAAGATGGATCCAAGTAAAGTGGAAATAATTAAGAATTGGCCATCACCGAGGAATGTTTTCGAGGTGAGAAGTTTTCATGGTTTGGCTAGTTTCTACCGAAAATTCATTAGGAATTTCAGTGGAATTAGCGCAACAATGATGGACACAGTCAAGAAAAGACATAAATCTTTTCATTGGACTGAAGAGGCAGAGAAGAGCTTCAATCTGTTGAAGTGGAAGATCACAGAACAACCGGTTTTGGTGTTGCCGGATTTTACGAAGGTGTTCCAGGTGAAATGTGATGCAAGTGGCTTTGCCATAGGAGCGGTCTTGAGTCAGGAGGACAGACCAATTGCATATTTCAGCGAGAAGCTGGATGAGGCAAAAGTGAAGTACTCCACGTATGACAAAGAATTTTATGCTATCATATAGGCACTGAAGAAGTGGAGGCATTACTTGATCCCGAAAGAATTTATTCTGTATAGTGATAATCATGCACTACAGTTTGTGACTCAACAAGAGAAGTTGAATCAGAAACATGCTAAATGGGTAGAGTATATGCAGAATTTTACATTTGTAATTAAACACATTTCAGGTACTGCTAACAAAGTGGCTGATGCTTTGAGCAGGAAGTGTTTGTTTCTGCAGAAGTTCAGGGTCAAAACATTGGGTTTTGAAAATCTTAGGGACATGTATGCAAGTGATGCAGATTTTGCAGAGGCATACGAGGCCGCTGAGAATCCAGTTCTCAGAGACAGAAGCCCGTGGATAGATTACATGATCCAAAGTGGACTGTTATTCAGAGGAAATCAGTTATGCATTCCAAATTGCTCCATGAGGGAGAATCTACTAAAAGAGAAGCACAATGGTGGATTAGCAGGACATTTTGGCCACGACAAGACTTTTGCAAAGCTAAGCGAAGCATACTTTTGGCCAGGGATGCGGTCGGAAGTCAAGAAGTTTGTTGACAGATGTAGAATTTGCCAGCATTCAAAGGGCAGGAAGTAGAATGCGGGATTCTATCAATCATTACCCATACCCGAGAGGCCATAGGATGAAATCAGCATGGATTTTGTATTAGGATTGCCTAGAACGCAAAGAGGACATGATTCGATCTTTGTAGTGGTCGACAGGTTTTCCAAAATGGCACATTTCATTCCATGCCAGAAGACCAGCGATGTGACTCATATCGCAAATTTGTTCTTCAAGGAGATCGTTAGACTTCATGGTTTACTCAGAAGCATAGTATCGATCAGGGATACAAAGTTCATTGGACATTTCTGGAGGACACTCTGGAAGAAGATGGGAACTAACTTGATGTTTAGTTCTGCTTATCATCCTCAGGCGGATGGGCAAACAGAGGTGGTGAATAGGAGTCTGGGAGATTTATTAAGAAGCCTGGTGACAGAGCACCATAGCAGTTGGGACAATGTGTTGCCACGGGCAGAGTTTGCATACAACGACTCAGTGAATAGAAGCACAGGCAAAAGTCCATTTGAGATTGTATATGGCAGGCAGCCAAGAGGAATATCTAAACTGAGGGATTCAGAGCAGATAATAACTAAGAGTGCAAGCACTGAAGAGTTCGCAGAGGCGATGGAAGAACTTCACAGCAGGGTGAAGCAGCGATTGCTGGAGTCAAACCAGGAATATAAGCGTAGAGCGGATCAACATCGGAGATGAATTCAGTTCAAAGTTGGGGATCTAGTTCTGGCACATCTGAGGAAGGAAAGGTTCCCAAGGGGAACATACAATAAGCTCAAAATGAAGAAAATTGGGCCATGCAGAGTCCTCAAGAAGTTGGGAGAAAATGCTTATGAAATTGAGTTGCCAGATGAGATTGGAATATCTCCGACATTCAATGTCTCAGACTTATATCCATATAAGGCTGAGGAAGCAGTAGCTGGAAGTGATGAACAGTCAGAAATCCAATGGCAGAAGTAGATGCCGATTGCAGAGAAGCCACAGATGGAGCATATACTGGACAAGAGAGTCAGCAAAAGGACTAGGCGGAAGCAATACTTCGAGTATCTGGTAAAGTGGAAGAATCACCCAGTGGAAGGTGCCAGCTGGGAAAGCGAAGCAATGATTCAAAAGCATGGACAGACTGTGCAGGAGCTCATGGACAGGAGCCCATGAAAGTTTTCAAGCCGAGGAGTATGATGCAGGAGCATCGCCAACTCAGCAAGCGAGCCAGCACATCAAGCGGAGATCGGCTGGATAAGCAAACCCAAATTTTTGAAAGTGCTTTGGGATTGTAGTGCAAGTCTTTAATGAATCCTTTATGAAGGAGCACCTTTTGTATATTGTATCAGACCTCGAGCCATACGCTCTTGTCTGAAGTAGATAGGAGGCATTTAATAGATTTAATGCAGGTAGATAGGATTTTATTTCCAGATTAGACAGTTTTAGATGGAAGGAGGGAAAACGGATATAGACACCCTCATTGATCATTGTAACATTAGCCAGCATTCAGAAGGGAAGAGCAAGAAGAGAATTGTTTGAAGAACACCCATGTACAGATGTTGAATTAATAGAAGAAAAATCTGATTCAAACTCATGGTTGGTGTTGTTTCTCTGTGTATAATGTTTATGTGTTCATGAATGTTTGCTTTCTTGTTATGCATTTGCTCTGTATATGCTATGCATGTGATTTCAGGTTTCAAACTGAAGTCTGAGAGGGGAGAGAATAAGTTTCAATTGTTTCTCTATCTGAGCCAGGAGATTCCTACAAGGTGTGCAGTTGAATTCATCCGCAAGGAGTGCGTTGATGAAGGCTCAGTAGATCAGCTCTTGTTCTTATTCACCCAGAATTGAGAGTGGTTTTTTGAAGCCGTGCGAGGAGTGCACAAGTTGAAGAAGAAGTCTCAGTTGTTAACCTGAGGAAAAGGAAAACAAAGACTGTTGCTGTAGGAAGTGCGCAGGGTCGGAAGGATTCAACACTTGAAAAGTCGTTGAACATCGAGTGCGAGGAGTGTGCGCAAATTCCTCTGAAAGAAGCAGAGTGAGTAAGCTCAGAGGGGAGAGCACCTTCGTGATAATCATTTCAGGGTAGCACAGGAGATTCGTGCCGAAGAAAGCTCAGATAAGAGTTGTAAGTGCAGGTGTTGGAGAGTAAGTTCGGGGAATGAACACTTAGTCATTCGGGAGAAATCTTCAGGGAGGAGGAATCAACGGTCAGGATTCGCTGAGGTAAACAGCGAAATCCCGTCAGTCGTTAGATCCCGAGGAGATGCACATGGTTTAAACCTTAGCACGCAGTGAAGGAGCCAGGACTCATCGGGATTCAGCTCATCATGGATTCGGAGTTTTCTGAGGCATAAAATTCTCGCAGGAAGGAATCACAATCTGCGAATTCCCGAAAGGATCTCAGCCATTGATCTTGGTGAGATACGTGTCAAGAAGCGGGGGAGTCGGTGGAGCTCGGCTCATCGGAGAATTGGAACTTCCAGAGACTAGAGTCTTGCGCATGAAATCGTGATTTGTGATTTCCCGAGTTGACCAGAGTCATTGATCACAGCAGGGACACGTGGCGCGAGATCCCGGAGAGTCGGGGTTCGGCATTTCGGGATTCTCGCATACAACGGAATCGCTGTCGAAGAAGCCGCGAAATCCCGAAACGCGATAAGCGTGCAGTCACCGTGTCGAGTGGAGGACAGGTGCCAACATATCGGAGTTCGGGCATTTGAAAGTTCCATGAACTTCGACCACGGAAATCACGATATCCCGATACGCGATTTCCCGATAGGGTTTAGGCGCCATAGTGGAGGATAGGTGTCGGAAGGCCAAGCCTTACCGTGAATCGACGCAAGGTGGCATCGAAAATCGGAGAATCGGGATTTCCAAAGGCGTAAATTCTACGCATTGCAAATCTGCGAAGACCGAAACTCTGAAGTGGGAAAGGACTGTGGTCTTGTGGACCAACAGGTCACGTGTCAAAGGAGCTAGCCGAAGGGGGCTCAGGGTTACAGAGTATCATCGCCGATCGAAAATCGAGGATCCGCGAGGTAAGTGATATACAACCTCACAAGTGTCGATTTCCCGATAGAGAAAATTCCCGATAAGAAACAGGAAGCCGTGGGAGAAATACTCATCGGGTTTTGGGGATCTGTGAGACTCGATCCCTTGGTTTAAGGACTCGCGATCTAGCGAGGTCCGATTTCCCGATTTCAAGGAGGGAGGTCACAAAAAGAGCGTTTTGTGGGTGACAAAGTCCCGAAAGGGGTTTTGAAGAGCATTCTAGCTCTTCGGGCCTAAGGAAGAGAAGGTCTTGGTGGGAGCAGGCGTGCCCTGGGAGGCGCGTTTGCGTCAGTGTCTCACCTTGGAGGCGCACCAGTAATTTTCGTAAAGAAGAAGGATGGATCCTTACGACTGTGTATAGACTACAGAGACTTGAACCGTGCTACAGTGAAAAATAGGTACCCAATGCCGCGAATAGATGACCTTTTCAATCATGTGAAAGGAGTAGCGGTATTCTCAAAGATCGATTTGCGATCAGGGTATCATCAGTTAAGGATTAAAGAAGGTGATATCCCAAAAAAAATTGCCTTCCGAACTCGGTTTGGACATTACGATTTCGTCGACGTACCTTTCGGATTGACCAATGTGCTAGCAGTATTCTTGAGCCTCATGAACGGCGCATTCCGGAAGTACTTAGATTGATTTGTACAAGTCTTTCTAGATGACATCCTCATCTATTTCAAGAATGAAAGAGAGCACGAGGAACACTTACAAGTAGTGTTGTCCTGCCTTAGAGATAACAAATGGTATGGGAAGTTGTCGAAGTGTTCCTTCTTCCAGAAAGAGATCCACTATTTAGGTCATATCATTTCCGGCAAAGGAATCTCTGAGGACCCAGAAAAGGTAAAGGCCATTATGGAGTGGCTAGTGCTGAGAAATGCCCATGAGGTGAGAAGCTTCATGGGGCTAGCAGGTTATTACTGGAGATTTGTGGAAGGATTTTCAAAAATAGCGAAACCCATCACCACTTTGCAACGCAAGGGGGTCAGGTATGAATGGACAGAAGAATGTGATAGTGCATTCAATGAGATTAAGAGGTTACTAACCAGTGCGCCAATTCTACGAGTGCCGAATATGGAAAAGGACTTCACAGTTTGCACGGATGCCTCGAAGCAAGGGTTGGGGGTCGTGCTAATGTAGGATGGAGGAGTGATAGCTTATGCGTCAAGGAAGTTGAAGAAACATGAAGAGCTATACGCGACTCATGATTTAGAGTTGGCATCTGTAATGCTAGCTCTGAAAATTTGGAGGCACTATCTTGTGGGGCGAAACTTTGAGCTCAAAATGGACCATCAAAGTTTAAAACATCTCTTCACTCAAAGAGATCTGAATGCCAGGCAAAGGTGATGGAGTGAGTTTATGAGTGAGTACCATTTTGGTATTTCGTACATCAAGGGAAAGGAAAATGTGGTCGCAAATGCCTTGAGTAGGAGACCACATATCTTCTCCTTGGTACCTTTAAAGGTCAATCTGAGGGAACATGTGTAGACACAACTCCAAGGAGATAGTTGGTATTTAAAGGTTACTTCAAACCTCCAGAACGGGAGACAGTTAGATCCAAAGTATGAAGGATATAGTCTGGAAACAGACGGACTGTTAAGATATCGAGGAAGGATGTACATCCCTGAGAATGGGGATATTCGAAGCATCATACTGAAGGAAGCCCATAGAGCACTTTATTGTGCGCATCGGGTGTGAAGAAGATGTACGTAGATATAAGGAAACTCTTCTTCTGGGTAGGCATGAAGCGTGATGTAGTCCATTTCGTCGCCAAGTGCCTAGAATGTCAACAAGTGAAAGCCAACCACCATCACTTGGCAAGTCTCCTACAACCACATGATGTTCCTATGTCCAAGTGGGAAGTCATCTCTATGGATTTTGTTGTGGGGTTGTCATTCACATCTCATAGATACAATGCCATTCTGGTAATAGTGGATAAGTTAACCAAGAGTGCTCATTTTATTCCAGTTAGAGACACTTACGATGTCACTAATGTGGCATGTGTGTTTGTAAGTGAGGTTATCCGTTTGCATGGGATACTTAAGAAGATCATTTTAGATAGGGACTCCAGATTCACTTCTAGGTTTTGGAAAAGTTTACAGTTAGCATTGGGGACTCAGTTGAACTTAAGCACAACTTATCATCCTGAAACATATGGGCAAACGGAGAGAGTAAATCAAGTCATGGAAGACATGCTTAGGATGTATGTAATGGATAATCAAACCCAGTGGGAGATCAGGTTTTCATTCGTATCAGGCCTAATAAGAGTACCATATGGTTTGGGAAGGAGACAAAGTTGTCACTTCGATTTATAGGACCGTTTAGAATCCAAGAGAAAATTGGACCCATTTCCTATCGTCTCATACTACCACCCCATTCGCATAAAACTCATAATGTATTTCATGTATCTGTTTTACGTCATTATGTTGTTGATGAATCACATAAATTAAATTGGAAGGAATTGCAGGTATTGGACGTGGGAACTCTCACTGTAGAACCATTACGCATATTGGACCGTCGAGTCCGACAGCTCAGGAACCGTCTAGTAGACCAAGTTAAGGTCCAGTGGGACAAGTATAGTCTAGGATCTGCTACTTGGGAAGATGCCGAGACACTACGGCAAGACTATCCCTCACTTTTTTTTTACCACCTCAAGAACATGTTTCTCGAAGGTTGGGTGTATGTAACACCACCTTTTGACTTAGACAACCAGGATTACCTGAGGCCTATATACTTTATTTTATAGTCACAATGAAACTATTAAGTGATACAACTAAACTTTAAATGTATGAACTTTTATGAATGATTAAATGTCATTGATGATGATGTATGTAATGCGATCTATTATGTGAATGTAAATTTTACGAATGTTTAAATGTTATTGATGATGATGTATATGATGCGACATATTGTGAGAATGTGAATTTTATGAAGGTTAAATGCTATTAGAATGATGTTGGGTATGATGCAATCTATTTTGGTAAATGATAATCTTATGAACGGGTGTCGAAATTGAATTATGGGATATTATGAGATCTATTTCTAACTGAAAAACTCTGATGTTAATTTATCGGTATAGGGATACCAAATTGAAATGATGATAGTATGCAATTACATGATGATAATGCATAGAAATGTATGAGTTTGTGTTACAGACTAATTTGCAGGTTATAGGCTATGAAATAGCCAAGGGATAAAGATGATGAAAGTGGATATCATGACCACTAGCCAAGAAACACTATGGTATGAATATTGTATGTGGAATTTATATTGGTTTGGATGCATTGCTATGATATATGGACCAGTGCAGGATTTCAGGTGATGACACTGCCCAAAACCGAATAAACGATGACAAAACCCCTAGCAACACGGTGCCACTGTGTATTCCATTGTAGGATGTGGATCCTAGTCATGTTAGGAGGGGTGGAGGCATTTCCCACTGTGTATCCTCCATTGTAGGGTGTGGACCCTAGTCCTGTTAGGAGGGGTGGAGGCATTTCCCACCGTGTATCCTCTGAAACCTGAAGTCATGGGAGGACGGTGTTAGCTCACGCTCCCCTAGATGTGTGATGATGATTGTCAGTTGCCTGCTGGGGAAGCTTGGTCGAGATAGTGACACTTCTGCTTACGGGTTCTATTTGGAGTTAGGTCAATATAGTTGACGCTCCAAGATAGTCCAGCAGAGGAAGGATAGGAATGGAGATGGAAGTAGGTTAGGGA
>ML789463.1:55149-70978 GCA_009831015.1 Picea engelmannii
TGGCCACAGGATGTCGTCCATTAGCCTCATGAAGGTTGCAGGGGCATTCGTCAACCCGAAAGGCATGACCAACCATTCGAAAAGGCCCTCCTTGGATTTGAATGCAGTCTTCCACACATCAGAGGGTTCGATTGGTACCTGGTTGTTATTGGATAAATCCGTAAGTGCGGACACAAACCGATCTCCCTAGATCCACCTAGATCTAGAACAAAACAAGACATAATAATACACTTTCCCTAGATTTCGACTATTGAATGAACTAGGAGGCAAGAATCATGAACATACCTTATGATCGCTTCCTTTGGTCTTTGTTGTTCCAACTTCGCTCCAATGCTCTTGTGCTGTCAAGACCAGGACAACTCAAACCAATTGAAGTAAAAACAACTCAATATATTCAACAGTTAATCTATGTATATGATCAAGGAGTTATACAATAAAGTGACATTAGCTTTATGGGAAAGGGACATATTACTGTATTATATTGATTGAAAGAAAAGATTACAACCTGAGCCTTGATGTTGCAAACCTCCTTTCGATGACTCTTGGCTCCAACACACACTCTTGCTCACTTGCATGAAGAAGATCAACCACCTTTGATAAACTTGCTGGAGTTCTCTAGCTGTTGTAGCTTCAGTCCTTCACACAGTCTTTCACCAATTCTCCAAATGTCTCTTGCTAGTTTTCTTCTAACCTTTTCCATGAGAATCCACTCAATATATAAGAGAGAATGAATTAGTTACTTGGATGGGAATGATCCCAAAATATCAAGAAAGCCAATACTTAGATAACCATTCGAATGCCATCTCATCCTTCTAGAAAATTCCCTTCTAGAAGGTTCGAGAATTCATCTTTTTCCCTTCTTTAGAAAGTGTTCGCACCCTAGTAGTTAGACACAGTGCGAACTTCTCGCACCCTGGCTTAAGGCAGCCTGCGAGAATCATGCATTCTCGCAGGCAAATGTATTGTTAGCCTGCGAACCTTCCTCAAAAATATGATTTTTGAAAAGAGATGAAGGTAACTTTTCTCTGGAGAAAGTTCTAATGAAGAGCCTAAGTACACCATAATCAATACCTCATCATGACGACCAAAATCATGGGTAACAAAATGCCCCCCAAAGTCTGAGATTGGAACCAGTGACAGTCGATAGACTTTGTAAGTTGCATGTGTGTGTCGAGAACCAGGAGCACATCTAATCGGAAACCTGTGAACAATCAAACATCTGCAGAGTATCATATATATCAATTCTGAGGTAAGCATTCCCATACTCAGATCATAGACTAACACCATTATAGACATGGGTCATGGCCACCAATCATACACTGTGGATCCATGCCATCAAAATATAACATAGCCACCAGAATACACTGTGGATCTATGCGAGAAATTTCAAATCAAGATGACATAGCCACGAAACATACACAGTGGATCTATGTGTCACAAATTATACATACTCCATCGCAACCTGGATCAAAGATAATATCCAGGGTCTTCAATCTCATTGCCCAAAGTACGAATCTAACCATGTGATTACATATGTTGAAGTCGAATATGGTAGAAACCACTTGATTACCGGTCATTGATGTAACCGTTAACAAGTGCGAGGGAAATCACCATTGATGTCAATGACTCCCAAGGTACCATAGTACAATCCATCGAGTGTGAATAAATGAGTTGATGTCGAACATCCGATGGAATCTTTCGATCAGGAGTCAATAATGTAAACCCACTGTCGAAAGCGAGGAAACTTGCCATTGAGGCATGCAAGTTCCAAGGTACTAAATAATTTCAAAGTCTTGATTCCGGATAATGTGCTGAAGTCGACGGAACAAAACTCGTCACAGGAGGACCTTGATGTATCCCCCATCAATGACACGAAATGAGTAATAGAGTTTGAAAGTGAAACAGAGCATTTTGCAAATTGGACTGGACACAGGGAAGGCCGACACGGAGAGAATGGATAACTGCAGATGGCCGACTCAATATAGGTTTTAGACGGACTTCTCTTGAACATATGAACATCACGACCAATGATTTGGCAGCATTGACTCAAAGACGACACATGAAATGACCTTGTAATCAATCGAAAGAGACAAATGGATTTCCCGAACCGGCTTCAAATGATGAATAGGGGGTGTCATGTTCAAGAGCGACACTTACTGCCAATCAATACGAAGATGAAACATATCCCTTTCCCAAATTTTCCCCCACCATTTCTAGCAAGTACCTCTTTATTTTTACGCAAGCTTGAAGAGAATCACATATGCTTGTTGATATAAGCTCATCCTTCAGACGAGTCCCTCAGAGTATATTTAACAAACCCTAAGAAGGAGTGGTTCGGTCCCATCACGGGTCTGTCAATGTTTATTTAACGAGTCCAGAGATAGTAAACTCGAAGGTTTTTCAAGATTATAGAGTTTGGAAAAACACTTAAAAGAGAACTCTCTCAGTTCCTTTTTCGTAACATAGTCTAGATGAGACCGAAAAAGAGAGAAATTATCGCTCATCAGACGCGTACTTTAAATACTTTATCGAGCATGAAAATAGCAAGGTTGCTCGGTGATCTTTTCATGTTTAGAGAGTCTGAAAAGAGCTTAAAGAAGACTCCAGGGGGGTTCATTTTTCGTATAACCTTGTTGAGCCCAAAAAAGTGATAAAACTATGCTCGATCACGTTCTCATATATTTACGAGCGTAAGAACGGACAAAAACGACGCTCGAGGTTTTATGTAAAAACCATAAAAAACAATCAAAATCATATCATAATGGAGAAAAATATGCCCATACCCTTGTTTGTAATCATCAATTTTATCACACCTGCAAGTCATTACACTCATTTTGATATTAGTAATTAGGTTTAAACAATAGATAAACATAAAAAACCCAAAAATGACATAGTAAAAAGTAAATTAAATGAGTAAATACACATTTTTACCATATCATTTCACATTTTCACTATTGAGTTCCAAAACCCCCTTTTTACCCTCCAAATTCGGCGTTGATTTCCGGGAGCTACAAGAGATCATTTGATGAGCCGTCTGCAGCATTAAGGTAAGCCATCCAATCTTGACATTTTCATGGTTTAAATTTTAAATTTCATTGGTTAGTTTCTCGTTTTTAAGTGGTTTTTTGAACCCTACATGCGCATAGGCATTCTCGCAGGCAGCCCATACGGGACCTGCAAGAATGATGCGTTCTCGCAGGTGAGCCTTGAGCCACATGCAAGGTGTTTATACTGTGTATAATAAGGCACCTGCAAGCAGCGCAGAACTCAATTTTTTTTTTAAATATTTAGCCAATGAAAAAGTTTTAGATCATAATCAAAATCATTAATCCTCCTTTTATGTTCCTTGTGCAGATAAATAGCCACAAATATGGTGCTCGAATGGCGAGAATGAGAACATGAGGAAGATATGCAAATGCTGAGAATCATCCTCCCACCATAGCAACATTGAGAGATTGTGGGCTCTTAAAATACTTTCGCATCCCGGGCATGAGAGCCCAAGTCAGATTATTGGAGTATCTAGTCCGTATGTGGGACCCAGATCAGCAGGTTTTCAATGTAGGAGCTCACACATTATCCATTGACATTGAAGACATATACTTTTTGACCGAATTATCCAGGCGCGGGTATTATGTCAGTCTAACCGGTAGCAGAGGTGGCGGGTTAAAAATGAGTGAATACTGCAATCAATACTATGTACCTGAGGCTGAGCGTAAAAAGTGAAAAGTTGTTATCTGGGGGGTACAAGACTTGACCCTCCGCACTATTCTCTTTACTATAGCTCGGATGGTCGGGAGTTCTGCTCCACATAT
Source organism: Picea engelmannii (assembly GCA_009831015.1). NCBI lineage: Eukaryota > Viridiplantae > Streptophyta > Pinopsida > Pinales > Pinaceae > Picea > Picea engelmannii. Next base: position 58,962 of record ML789463.1, read on the forward strand.
GGAATTACAGAGCTACTTCCAGTATGCCATCAAGTGTACTGAGCCCCGAGTATTCAACTGGGCGGATGCTGTGCTTCGCAATATCAAAAGGCAATTAACTAAATGCAGGTGGGGTGAATTGAAACAATTTGGTTATGGATCTTTGTTAGTGTCCTTCTTCCTCGAGAGGGTCCCTGTATTTAGACTACAGGTTGAGTGGGACTTCCCGGGTCCTAGAGATCCAAGAATGTTGAGATGGTGTCGACTTATGGCCTGACACGTGGCAGGACCAATCGTCAAGTATGATGACATTTTCTTCGACTGGCTTCAAAACCAGATGTTGATGGTCGATGAACATGCCTATGCCAGGTTGGATTTTCGAGGAGATCCGGATCTATCACTGCCTGAGGACGCTCAGTGGGGAGACCTCGGTAAGAAGCAAAAGCATTTTCTCTTTTTAAATGTTTTTTTTTTGAATTTTTTTTTATCATATTTAAATGTTTTTGTTTTATATGTTTATCTGAAGACTAACACAAAATGTTTGTTGATAACACAGATGTTGGACCGTATAGACCGCCTGGCACCTCTCCTATCCAATGACGAGGAGAAGTAGCACCAGCAGCACCACAGTATGCCGAAGATTATCAGGTGGTGGAGCAGAATTTAGAAGGCCTGACAGCAGACATTCCAGATATGACTCTGGAAGAGATTCCATGACGCGATCAGCGTCACACTGTAGGGGTATCAACAACTATGGGTCAACTGCTCCATAGAGTTTCTAGGGCAGTCGTGTGTTACCATGAACGTCATCCGTGACGTCACCTTGTAGAAGCTATAAGCTTCAATTTTTGATATTTTGGTCTTCGGACAAACTTTTTGTAAAAAACAAACTCTTTTGATCGTTATATACAGATGGCTTCTACCTGTTTACTTTATATTGTGTGAATTTAAATGCATTTGATTTATAAATGGTTCAAATGTCTGTCCAATACATAATTAGCCAATGCATCTATTAATGTATTAAGACATCTAGGAATGCGCTGATATTCAATGCGATCAAAATATCGTTCTAAGAGGCGAATTTGCAAATACACCCGTAACAAAGTAGGACTTCAAATAGAGTAGATATTACTTAGCTGTAGTACTACAAGCTGCGAGTCAAGTTGCACACCCAAATGACGAATTCCGAGTGAGATAGCATCAACCAATAATTCAATAACGGTACTATACTCTGCGATGTTGTTGGTTGCACGGCCAAGGCATATACCTCGTAAAGATACAAGTTTGTTTGTTGGGCATAGATTGCCCATGTAGCGGAAGCTAAGTTCCGAGTACTATGGCTAGCACCATCAACGAAGCCAATATAGGGTAGCGAAGAATTCGACATCTGGCAATCAAACACAACGTCACATAAGGGCATAGACCATATAACATCAAAAACAAACTAAAGTAACACACACAAAGCATGATACATAAAATACAAGTACTTGTGCACAAATGACTTATGCATAGTACTTCTTCAAGTACAACCTATTCCTGGGTTCACTCAAAGGGATACCATCATAATCAACCAGTTCATACGCTTCTTTTTCCAAAACTCGGTGAACAATATAAGGACCTCGCCACATAGGTTCGAATTTCCCAGCTCCTAAGACATCTCGATCCTGTTCATATAGAAGAACAAGATCACCTTCAGAGAAAACGCGAGGTTTGACATGGTTGTCATACTGTGCCTTGACAAGTTTCTTCTGGGCTTCTATTACTAGAGTGGCGTCACGTCAAGTTTCGTCTAATCGCATTAGATACAATAGACGTTCTTCTTCAGTAGAAGTATTGGGTAAGAGTTCGACAGCTAGCTTCAGAGAAGGTATCTCACATTCTATAGGAAGAATGGCTTCCACACCATAGACTAATCGAAAAGGCGTAAACCCAGTAGCGGATTTGACAGATGTCTGATATGCCCACAATGTCGAAAACAACATCGTGTGCCAGCTTGTTTTATGAATTCCTATCATCCATCGAAGCATAGTTATAAGAACTTTGTTGATTGCTTCGACCTGGCCATTAGCTTGCGGATAATAGGGTGTTGAGTTATCATGACGAAGACCCAACTTTTCCGTAAGTTCAGACATCATAAAATTCCTAAAATGACTACCATGATCAGTAACGGTAGCTTGTGGAACACCAAAACGAGATATGACATGGTTAAAAAGAAATAATGCTGCAGTCTTTCCAGTATTATCGAATGTCGGCATCGCCTCGGCCCACTTTGTAAAATAATCAACAGCCACAATAATGTAACCATGCCCCCCGGCCGAGTGAGGGTGACATGTCATGAAATCAATGCCCCATTTCATGAAAGGACCAACTGAGACCACAAGATGAAGAGGAGCAGGATGCGACCGAATTTTCTGATTGTAGGTCTGGCAGGCATGGCATTTTTGAACGACAGTAATGCAGTCATTGAACAAGGAAGGCCAAAAATATCCTGCGCACAAGATCTTCTGGGCAGTAGCATACCCAGACATATGAACACCACATGCTCTGGAATGGCAGTCATTCAGAGCTTTCTCGGCTTCATCAAAAGTCAAACAACGTCGAAACACAAAGTCAATTCCCCGACGGTAAAGAGTATCCCCGAGGATAATGTATTGACGTGCTTGATAGCGGATACGACATTATTCGGTACTAGACAAAGCAGGCCGGAAAGTTTGGGTTTGGAGATATATAATGATATCTCCATACCAAATATTGTCAGTGCTTATAAGGAAAAGAGATTCATCGGGTAATGAATCTACTGCTACATTTTCCGTGGCAGAGTGAGGAAAATCACATATCAACTCAGCGAAAACTAAGGATTTCTTAGACATGGCTCGATCAAATTCCAAATCAAACTCCTGGAGTATGACAATCCATTTGGAGTACTTGCCCCCTAGCAATTGACGTGTCAAAATGTGTTGCATAGGGTTGCAATGCGAAATCACTGTAGTTTTCCTTGAGAGGATATAATGCCAGAAGCGTTGAACAGCTTGAATGGCAGCCAAAGCCAATTTTTCAACATGTTGATACTTAATTTCAGTTGATGTGAGACTTCAACTCAAGTAATAAACAACATGTTCATCGTGCGCATCATCCTCTTGGATGAGAACCATGCCGATGGTATACTCAGAGGCAGCAAGATAAAGAAAATAATCACGACTATAATCAGGAGGAAAGAGAAGCGGAGCTCGTGTGAGGGATAACTTCAAAGCCTCAAAAGAATTGTTGGCAATAGTATCCCAAATGAATTCTGAATCTTTCTTTAGCATCCGGGTAAAACCACGAGTAATCTCGGCGTAATTAGGAATGAAGCGACGAAGAAAGTTTTCTTTCCCCTGCAAACTTTGTAATTGGTGCAGTGTAGAAGGAGGAAGGAGATTAAGAATCGCCTCAACCTTAAGAGGATCTACCCTGATCCCTTGATGTGAAACGATGAAACCTAGAAGAAGACCGGATTCTACGCAAAAAACGCATTTATGAGGATTTAAACGAATACAATAGAACCTACAACGATGGAAAATAGCTTGGAGGTGAGCAGGGTGATCGACTCGGCGTAAAGAATGAGTTGGTAAATCGTCCAAATAGGGTTGAACGATATGCTTTATATCGTGAAAAGCATAAGACATAGCACATTGAAACGTCGCGCCAATGTTCTTAAGACCGAAGGGAAGTTTCCTATAGGTAAAAGTACCCCAAGGACAAATAAAAGCAGTTTTATGTTGGTCCTCAGGAGCGATGTTAATTTGATTATAGCCGGAGAAGCCATCCATGAGAGAAGATTTCACTGCTGGCACAGTCATCGACAATCTGGTCGACAAAAGGGGTTGGAAAGTTGTCTTTTGGACAGGCTTTGTTAATATCCCTATAATCAACACATACACGAATACTGCCCCCTTTCTTATCAATTGGTACAGGGTTGGAAACCCATTCTGTTAGAGCCACAAGATAAATAAAGTCGGCTTTGAGAAGTTTTTCAACCTCGAGTTTGATAGCCGCTGCCTTACGTGGGTAGACTGGACGAAGGAGCTGCCGGACTGGTTTAGCTCCGGGGTATGTCTTTATCTCATGTACAACAATAGCAGGGTCGATACCGGGCATCTCTTCGTAACTCCACGTGAAAACATCACGAAATTCTTTGAACAGAGATGTATAGGTGACAATTTCTTCTGGAGAACACGAAGCTCCAATATGAACATTTTCAACTAACCCAGGTTTCACGGATATATCAATGGGAATCATGGGAGATATGTTACTGAGGCTCCCTTCGGCAAACACATCATGTGTAGATCCGAGAACGGTCGATATGACAACAACTATCAACGGAGTCGAAATCCATTGATAATTCTTGAGAGTGTGTTGTTCCAAAAAGAGTATAGAATGATGATGCCCATCGTCCCAAGGGGTGTCCTCCATGATGGACATGATCATTTTGTCAGTGGGAAATATGACATGGAAAGGATCGGGAGACAACTCATCAAGAGAGGATGTAGAAAGTGTTGTTGATTGAATGGCGTGATAAGTAGACTCAACTGGGCTTAACGACATAACGTTTCCGAAATGAGTGTGATCTCTAGGGTCAGGGACTATCCAAGGGTTGGAAGACACAGGAAGTTCATGAGGTACGGTGGATATCATGTTGATAGAAGCAACTAACGGGCGGGGAATATCGGGCGATGGTGGAATGGGGAAAGTACCCATTAACGAAGAGTCTTTTAAGAGGCCTACACCGACATTCTCGTAACCCGGTGGGGTTTTAGCTATAGACGGCACGTTGCCTGTACGAGTATCGAAATTAAAGAAGGCAAGTTGGTCAACTGTAACAACTTTTCCTTGATGAGGAAAACGTACTACACGGAAAAGTGTTGACACAACAGCACGCATGGAATCGATCCAGCTACGACCAAGCAGAAGATTATAATCAAGGGGAGCATCGAAGACTTCCACTTCAAATTGGACTGTCTTACCTTCTAGGGTAACGGGCAACTATGGAAGAACACCGTAAAGCTTAAAACCAGAGCCATTAAATGCTTTCAGAGTATTTTGTGATTCATTTAAGGGAGGAGAGCCAATGGCTTTCCAACAAGCAAAATACATTACACACGTAGAGGCACCCTCATCGATAACAGTTCGACAAATGTTCTTGTCAGAAACAACAACTTGTATCTGGAACACAAGCTGAGGGGGTAACCTTGGAATATGATCTTCCAAGTCAAAGACTATTAAATTCGTATCAGTTGGGTCAATTCCACCTATCGCTTTCAATAGAGCCTTCCGTTGTGCAAGACAAGACTAGAGGACTTCAAGGGCTGACATCGTTGAAGGTGCCTGGGCCAGATCTTCCATAATGTTGTAGTTCTGGGCCGCATGAGCATGAGGATTGAAATCCGATTTCCTAACGACACCTTTTGGGGGTGGTCACAGAACTGTATCAAGGCTCGGTCATTCGAGATGAAGAGGACTGTTGGTAGGTGGAGTCGGTGGAGAGGGTTGTACCAAAGCAGGAGGTAAATCGTCAACCTTCTCCTTAGACGGAGTATAATCTTTGGCTCTAGTCGTGAGTGCAACGTTGTTGGGCTTGGAATCACCAGTACACATCAAAACATAAGATGTGGTAGAAGTAGATGGTTGGTCATGGATGACCAACTGAGCCTGTTGTTGAGACGGGAAGGGTTGAGACAAGACTGTCGGCGTAGTGGGTTTTGATGTCCCTTGAAGGAACTTAGTAACCTCGGCACGTCGTGGACAATCCTTCGTGTAGTGATCGTCACCACATATAAGGCAAGGGTATCGGGGTTTGCGCTTATCCCGATCTTCAACAGGGGTATTTTTAGGCTGCTCTGTTTGATTATTATTTTTTCCCTCCTTATTCTTGCCTCTCCCTTTCTTTGATTTATTTTTACCGGTCGGGGTAGATTGAACAACGTTCACCTCATAAGTTTTACCGGCAAGAGTGGCAAGAGACGGAGCATTTTGAACATTAGAAGATGTAGATTTAGGGGTTGTACTTGAAACAGAATGTGAGTGGGCATGGGTAGTACCAATCACGCCATCAGCTGCATGCGAGGCAGCTGGAGCAGTTGAAGTGCTGAAAGTACCAGGACGAGGTAATTTAGGTAGAAAATCATAAAGTGTTCCCGTTTGCGAATAAACGAGATCAAGATATTGAGCACGACTGATAGCTTGCTCCTTCGTAACAACACCATCCATGGCAATGTCTTTACCAATTTTGTTCACAAAGGATTTTGTAAACCATTCTACCAGTAACTGATCAGGGAGTTCAAGTTTAATGAGACGTCGTCTCCTTCGCCACTCATGGATATGATCCGATATATGAGTGTCTTTAGTCTGTTTGAAGGAAGTCAAAATCTCAGTCCCAGTATCGTAACGGATCAGTAACTGGTAATGTGTAAGAAAATCCATAGCTAGGGTGTTGAAATCAGAAAAGAAACCTCGTGGCAATTCAATATACCACTTCGCAGCAGAACCTATAAGGGTTTGTTGAAAAAGACGTAGACGAATAGAATCATCCATCAACGAGTTGGATGAACACCATAGATGAAATGTCATAACGTGATTGTTTGGGTCCTCTCCCACTTTGCCATCAAACTTCGGGATATCCGACGGAAGCTTGGCTAGAATAGCAGGCCATTGGGGAGAGTGACGGATAGGACATTTACAATCCTAGACAAATCTGGCAAATCCAAGGTAGTAAGAAAAGGTAACTGTCGGTTCACTTGCGGGTACTGATGGTTTTGGGGTGGAAGCCCTGTTGGAAAACCAGTAGGCCCATACGTAGTCTGCCCATAGTGAGAAGACGATGGCTGATTCTGTGGTGGTTGGATAGGATAGTAGCCCCAAGGATTGTAACCTTGAGTTTGAGTAGGGACCTGAGATTGAGTATTTTGACCCTGACCCCAAATAGGATTAGGTATACTTGGATATGGTTGGCCTATAGTAGGGACAGGTTGTTTCCCCCCAGTTGTTTGAGGAAGATTTTGTAACATCTGATTCCAATACTGGGCCAAAGCAGGAGGTATATTTTGTCCAAAAGGTGAGGTTGATCCCTCTATCGTCGGTAAAGTTCCAACCGGAAGTTGTGTACCAACCGTAGGTTGTGTAGTAATGGTAAAAGGAAATGGAATTGTACCACCTTGTCCACCAACGGGAATCTGCAAGTTTGGTGCAACAGTTGGGATAGTGCCACTAGGATTAGGATTGCCAGAAGGAAATTGAGGGAGTGTCGGATTAAAACCGGGAATAGGGTGCCCATGAAAAGAAGGACCACCAGGAGTACCAGAAGGAGTTTGCGGAGGTGTTGGATTCGAAGCATTCAACAAAGCATTCAATGCATGGTAGCCAGGTGGTAGTGTCGGAGTAACATGGGTCGTTCGCTGGGTGTTTATAGGAGGAAGACCAGCTGTAGTGAACCCGGTTGGGACATTCGTAGTAATCGCGAGATGGGCCATCTCATCAGGGAGAGTAAAGTGATAAGTGGTATTCACCGGTACAGTCTCTGTCTCATAAAACACTGGAGGATTGATTTCGGAGACCACAGGTGACTCAAGACTAAAGAGGGGCCTGCGTACGTTTGCGGACCAAAAAGGATCTTGGCTCTCGATACTGGAAAAAGGCCCAACAGGTGATCTATAAGAGGTAACAACTATGTCTCCAGAAGAATTTAATCGCACAAAAGGTCGTTCACCACGGCGAATTCGATAATCCTCTCTAGTATTAGTAATTCGAAAAGGTTCTAGAGATTTAGTTGATTCCACTTGAGGTGTGGTAACAACTGCAGCCTCACCGTGCTGAGGAGAATCCTCAGGTGTAGTTATGGGAAAAGGTTGTGACTCGTCCAGATGTTCTGGAGATAAACCCTACATTCTACATGAGCGACGTGGGGGAGCAATTGTAAACGAATGGCAAGCTCCACAAAGAAATTCCTATGGCCAACTTCGAGAAACAAACAACACGTGCTAGTAAACAAAATCTAAGAAGCAACACCAATCAAACAAGACCTTCTAATTTTGAAGCCACTAGTTGGTGATGAAATCCAACGTCGCAACAACGAGATGAGAAGGGGTGGGGCTAAGATGGAAAAGTTACACTGATGACCTACTTAACGGACTTACACCTTGGTGCAAGCTCCCACACATAATCGTGGGTATACCCTCCAAGGAGCCCGAGTGAGTTTGGTCAACGTCAATTCCAAGTACCGTGAAGACTTTCCCCTCCACAGTCACCTTGGGTAAGAATCTAGAGAGATAGGCCACTAAGGTCACCACAAACAACAGTACAGCCTGGGGGAACAGTCGTCAGTCCGATCCACACGCAAGGGCAGGGTATCTAGCCCGAAATCAACTCAAAAGGCTTCCACTCATCATTGTGGGTATACCTCCGAGTGATCCCCGTAATACATGCAATCTCTACACTGATTTCAACAAAGTAGGGTGAGTAACTCTGCCAACACCAATGCGACCTAGTGCTTGACCCTTGTGTGAGAAGGGCTTCCCAGGACAATATGTTGCAAATGGAATTTAACACTCCCTAACTCAAGATGTTATTGTGTGTTTTGAGCTTTTGGAGAGTGTGTCTCTCTTCCTACTCCAAAGAACTAGCCTAGTTAAATGTTGGTGTAAAAGAGTCCTAGAAAAGAGTTACTAGATAAATTTTAAGATTACACAATGTTTTTAAGAGCTGTTGTTTACTCAAAGGTAACGGAAGTGAAACTCATGTTGTATGACTCTGACCCAAAAATGCAAGGATAAGAATGAAATATATCACTTTTCGTTCAATGAATCCTATGTATGGGAGAGAGAGAAAATTTTCCAAATCAACCCTGAATTACAATGCATAATTTCCTTTTCAAATGTTAATGCAAGCAAACAATCATTCAGCAAATGCCAATGCTCTATGTGTCTTTTTCAAATACTTCAACAATCTCTAAAATTTGATTTTTCAATGTTTTCTAAAAAACAATTTTTTGAAAGAAAAACTTGTTTGTTCACTTTTCAAAAAAGGACTCAAACCATGACAGTGAGAGTACAAAAATCAAATCATAAAGAATCAAGCAAAAACAACCCAATCAACTCTTTCAATGAAAGCAAAAATAAAGAGCAGACCAATTAGTCATCTCAATGCAAACGAAAATGTTCTTTCAAACCAATAAGCTAATGAGAAAACCAAGAAAACTTAACTTTCAACCAATCACTGGCTCTCAACTAATCAAACACACTCAGAATCTGAAGTCAGAGAGAATGGTTTTGCCAAGAAGAGTCAAGAGACGAAAGTCAAGCCACAAATGACAAGAAAAGCCTTGAAATTCTAAGACTATTCAAGCATGCAAACTAAAGCAAGAAATATATCAATCAATGGTCTAAAAGACTCATAAGAAGTAATTCAACTGATCTGGGCAGTTAGAAAGACCAAACCTCAAATTGAAAATTTTGAAAAAATGTTTTCGCAGGTAAGCAATATAACATAGTGCGAGAATTACCTATTCTCGCAGGAAACCTTTTAGCAAGGTGCGAGAACCTCGCACTGAACCTTATGTGCAGGGTGCGAACCCTCTCAATTCTCACAAGCTGCAATGAAGTGCAGTGCGAGAATTCCTGAACATATCCAAAAATTTGAAAAATGAAGTAAAATTCAAAATGACTTCTGGACTCAGAAGGTCTATCAGGATATCCTGAAGACTCAGAGACTGACAGGACAGGAGAAAAATGAAACTAGAGAAAATGGCCATAGAAAAACGCAAAAAGGCCACAAAGAAAAAAGGATGTTTCCCCAGTGGAGTCGCCAATTTTGTTATTGGATAAATCCGTAAGTGCGGACACAAACTGATCTCCCTAAATCCACCTGGATCTAGAACAAAACAAGACAGAATAATACTCTTTCCCTAGATTTCGACTATTGAATGAACTAGGAGGCAAGAATCATGAACATACCTTATGATCGCTTCCTTTGGTCTTTGTTGTTCCAGCTTTGCTCCAATGTTCTTGTGCCATCAAGACCAGGACAACTCAAACCAATTGAAGTAAAAACAACTCAATATATTAAACAGTTAGTCTATGTATATGATCAAGGAGTTATACAATAAAGTGACATATTACTGTATTATATTGATTGAAAGCAAAGATTACAACCTGAGCCTTGATGTTGCAAACCTCCTTTCGATGACCCTTGGCTCCGACACACACACTTGCTCACTTGCATGAAGAAGATCAACCACCTTTGATAAACTTGCTAGAGTTCTCTAGCTGCTGTAGCTTCAGTCCTTCACACAGTCTTTCACCAATTCTCCAAATGTCTCTTGCTAGTTTGCTTCTAACCTTTTCCATGAGAATCCCCTCAATATATAAGAGAGAATGAATTAGTTACTTGGATAGGAATGATCCCAAAATATCAGGAAAGCCAGTACTTAGATAACCATTCGAATGCCATCTCATCATTCTAGAAGGTTCGAGAATTCATCTTTTTCCCTTCTTTAGAAAGTGTTCACACCCTAGTAGTTAGACATAGTGCGAACTTCTCGCACCCTGGCTTAAGGCAGCCTACGAGAATCATGCATTCTCACAGGAAAATGTATTGTTAGCCTGTGAACCTTCCTCAAAAATATGATTTCTGAAAAGAGATTAAGGTAAATTTTCTCTGGAGAAAGTTCTAATGAAGAGCCTGAGTACACCATAATCAATACCTCGTCATGACGACCAAAATCATGGGTAACACTGGTGATACCCAGACTTCAAGTTGATCTTGCTGAAATATTTTGCCCCCTTGAGTTGGTCCAGAAGGTCATCAATCCGTGGGATCGGGTACCTATTCCGAACAGTGATCTTGTTCAGTGCCCGATAGTCAATGCAGAGTCTCCAAGTCCCATCCTTCTTCTACACCAATATCATCGGGCTCCCACAGGGCGATGAACTCGGCTGGATGTGACCTTTCTACAACATCTCCTGAATCTACCTCTTGATTTTGTCATTCTCTAGGACAGAGCGTTGGTAGATGGGTCCACTGGGTAGCGGTGCACCTGGGGTCAGATCGATGGGGTGCTTGACCTGGCAGTGTAGAGGCACCCCTGCAGGGGAGGTGAAGATGTCCCCGTACTCCTCCATGACCTTATCCATCTATTGTTTTTGTGCAGTGAGGCCTTGTCTGGAGGTCATGGCCACAGTCTTCCGCTTTCCCTGAGGGCGGATCATCAGGAAAACAAATTTCCTGGTTTTTGAAATGACCTTACTACATTGTTTTGCAGTAACCAAAGAGATGGTGGTAGGCGGTGCTATCTCCGATATCCTGTACAGCTTATTGCCCAAAGTGATAATAACAGCACGAGACCTAGACTCATACACAACATGTCACTTCCACAAGTACGGTTGGCCTAATAATACATCAGAAACATCAAGAGGAGAAATGTCACATAATACCTCATCCGTGAAGGGCTTGATGTTGTAGGGAAGGCGACATTATCGACTGACGCGAAGGTCCCATCCTTGGTGCAACCACCCGATGGTGTATGGTTGTGGGTGTGTTGTGGTTGGCAAGCCCAACCGCTTCATGACCTCTACCGAGATGAGGTTCTTCTAGCTCCCGCTATCGACAATGAACTGCAACGAGGAACCCTTTACCCACATCTTGGAATGGAAGAGACGCTCTGCCTCCTCTAGATCTTCTGGTTCCTCCTTCTGGATCTACATGGTGGCAACGGTGGCGTTGGGCTCCGCATCGATAATCTGCTTCCCCCTGTCATTCCCCTTGTCAGGTTTCGATTTAGAGTCGAAGCATGCATCTGATTCAAAAGCCTTCAACTTAGCTACCAGTGACTGCTTGGCCCGATACTCACTTGTGTTGTGAGTGGAGCTTTTATGGAACTCACACCACTTCCCCGTGTCCTTTTTTGGCTTCGTGGTGTTGTTCTTTGCTTGTGGCTTTGGCGGGTTGTCCTGGGCTGCCCCGCCTTGGCTTGGTCCTTTGTTTTGGGGTTTGGGAGTACCTTTCCCATG